>NW_004624806.1:5597050-5681626 GCF_000247695.1 Heterocephalus glaber
GAGTGTTCCATCTCATTTCCCTTTGGGGTTGCTGTAGGTGATCTGGAAGTCTGGTTTTGAGACTTATTTACATGTTTTCTCATTTTGACTCGGGGCGGGGGGGGAGTGCTGTTGGTGCCTGCACAGATTACCTCCTCTGAGATGGGAGAGGTGGGACAGGTGCCGGGAGCAGTGGTAGGGATGGTGGTCCAAAAGCCCTTTCCTCTGGGATGGGAGCAGCAGGAGGGATGGTGGCCAGGAAGCCCCTTCCTCTGGACCAGGAGCAGTGGGACGGCAGCTCAGAAGCCCCTACCTCTAGGCCAGGAGTGGCGGGACTCATCACCATGGTCTGGTGGTCTGGTGTCCTCTGCATCTTTGTAGTGTGGAACCAGGTGGCTGCACGGGGGTGGGGGTGGCGGTGGGGGGTTCCAGTGGATTGTTGCCGGGGAGTGCTTTATGTTTTAATTACTTAGTAATTCTGAGGTTTGAGCCTAGAGCCTTCATACTGAGCTACAACTCCATCTGTTTTATTTATTATTTTGAGATGGGCATCTCATTAAATTGCTAAGTTACTTAGAGTGGGCTAAAACTTTCAAACCTCCCGCCTCAGCCTCCCAGGGTACTGGTATTATAGGAATTGGCCACCAACCTGACTGCTGGCAGCTTTCTAATACAATTTCCAGGTGTTCCTAAGAACATGAAACTTTAAAGTGCTGTTTTAAACAGCCCTGCTTCTTTCACAGCTTGGTCTTTCCCACTGGGAATTGCTTCTGTCCCTCCTACTGAATGTTAGCTGTCCTCTGGTCTCACACACAGCCCCAAGCCCACCTCTGTCAACACCTGTGTTTTTGATGTCTTAGTTTTGAGCTCCTGTGGCCTGTAGGGTCAACTCTCCACACTTTCTACCCACTCCACCATCTCCAACGATTCCCCTCCTGTTTCTTGCCAAGACTGAAGACAGTCCAAAATGAATATATTTTTACAGAAAATACTCAGAAGTCTGTGCAAACAGACTTCCAGTTTTTAAAATTTTATTTCTAAAGGGTAGAATGCTAGTTGTCTTAGTTACTTTTCTTGTTACTAAGACACAATACCTAACACCCACAAGTTAAAGAAGGAGAGGTTTATTTCAGCTCACAATTTGTAGAGGTTTCAGTCCATAATCAGCTGTCTCTAAGGCAGGGTGAAAGGACAGAGGGGCATCACAGAGGAGAAACAGTTCATGCCATGGCAGGCAGAAGGCATCAGCAGCAAAGTGCAGCAGAAAGCCTCCTTTTTTATCACATTTAGGCTACAAGCCTTTTGGGTGGTGTCACCCATGCCCAGGTTAGGCCTTCCCATTATCCACACCTGGAATTATGCAAAGTCAATCAGTGGACTAATCTAGTAACACACATAATTAATCCCAGAATTACACACCCTAGATCCAGCCACCTTTGCAAAGCCAGTATGAGGCTTTGGGGAACATCTAGATACAAGTCCTAACACAAGTGAATGGGTGGGAAAGAAATATCTGTACTGAACTGTCTGGTGTGTCAAGGACCAAAGGTGTCATCGCTTATATCTAGGTGTGTTCCCAAAGCCTCATGTGCTCACAGGTGGGGCTTTTGGGAAGTGACTAGATCATAGGTGTTCTGGGTATGGATAATGGATTTACTGAAGAGGGAAGACCCACCTAGGGTATGGGTGGCACCAACAATAGGCTTTTAGCCTGGATAGAATAACAAGGCAAAGAAGGAAGGTGCTGCTTTCTGTCTGCTGTGCTGCCCAGCCTTGGAGACACCTGTGGACTGAAATCTCTACAAACTGTGAGCTAAACAAACCTTTCCCTCTTTAACTTGTGTGGAAAATTTTATCTCAGCATCAAGAAAAGTAACGAAGACAAAGGGGCACTGTGGTCACATGACCTGCTCTCCTGTCCCTCACTGAGCTCCCCATGCCTGAGAGCCATGAAAGCTCCACTTGGTTTAGCTCTGTTTGACCCTTGAACTCTTGCCCCTGCAGCTTTCAGTGACTGGTTAGCAAACTCGGGGGTAGGGAGGGTCCCCAATTTCGGGCCTTGGAGCTTGGCTGCCACGCCCACCTGCTGTGCTAATGAGCTTCCAAGCTGAGCTCCCTTCTGTTTGCTCCCGCACCTGGGATGAACTGGCCAGACTGCTCCTAGCAAAGCTGAGGTTCCAAGAGAGGAGAGGGTGTTTTGGGCCTCACAAGAGTGCAGGCGAGGCTGGCTGGGACCAAGGCCAGCCAAGCCAGCAGCTCTGCCAGGCAAGCAGTCGCCTAAACCACAGAGGTCCTTGAGCTCCTGGCCACGCTGGGCCCCAGGCCACCTGGTGACTTTGCCTTCAGAGGACCCTGTGCCATGAAGGTGCATCTACATCACTTGTGCTGGCTGAAGAGCGAGGCACTCCTGGGAGCCCATTTGCTGCCTGCACACAAGGAGGCTGGGCCTGCGCATTCCGCACGCCGACAGTTAAGGATTTGAACACAAGGTAGCACTGTCTTTATCATAGCCCATAAAAATAACAATTTGCTCCAGCCCTTGTAGCCCGGTGCGGAAGGTGGCGCGTGCCTGATAACGCGTCGGTGACAGATCGGCCTGCGCAGGCTTGAGCGTCTTGCTGGGAAGCATAATAAATTGTGCGGAGCGGAGCAGAGGACAGGGCCGGTGCGACTCCACCTCCAGTAGCCAAATAACTCAGCTCCGGCTCGGTAATTATGCTGTGTGAAAATATGGGATTAATTAGACGATGCACGAACACACTGTCGTGTCATTAAAGGCTGCGCCTCGAGCTCCAGGCTGCTGCTGTGGGAGCCACCACTTCTCACGTGAGAAGACGAAGTCCCCGTTCACATCCCGGCTTATTATTTTACTTACAGTCACTTAGGCAGCCTTCCCCAGGTGGGTCACGAGCATGGCCCTTTGTCATACTTATTTTATTATTTTTACCTGCTCTGAGAGGAGGCAACACCGAAATACAGTGCTTTATCAGTAAAAATCCCGAGTCTGAGGCTCAAAGGCTGGGAAGGAGGGAGGCAGGAGGCTGACTGAGCTCCACCCCACCCCAGCAGCACTTTACAGGTCAATTTATTTATTTTTATTTTTTCTTCCCCCTTTTTATTAGAATGTTTGCAATACACGATAAATACATTCATGGTGGGGTATTGGTACAAATACACATCTTGTCTTGATCGCTTTTTACTTCCCCTCCCCTCCTTCCTGCCTCTCTCCATCTCCAGATCCCTTCCCCATCTTCCCAGAGTCGATCTCTCTGCATTGTTCAATTTAAATTCAACTATTTTGCTTCTCCTTCAAAAGATGCCCAAGAGAGCTGGGGTGGTCATGGGGGCCTCTCAGCAAGAGACTGGGACTGAGATTGGAATGAGAGGGGCCAGCTGTGCTGACAAAACCTTCCAGAACTGCAGGACCAAAGCCTTGAGTACAGGTCAGAGGCCTGAGTGAGTTCCAAGGCTGCCCCTGTCTGGATCTCCAATGTCAAAGCAAGGTGGCCTATGCTTGTTTGAGGAGGAAGTTCTTGGAGCCTAGGCCGGGAGAGATGTTCAGACCCTCAGCCTCTTCTTAAAAATCAAATGTCAGCCAAAGGCAGGGAGGTCCCCAAGCCCCAGGCAATGCCCCTCTGCCAGGACACACTGCCCCTCCCTACAGATGGTCAAGGAGCCTGTTCCCTGGCCTGGGATGGCACTCCCTCTGCTTCAGGAAGAGTGGGACAGAACCTCTGAAAGAGCCAGCAGGGTAGGTAATGTCTCCAGAGCTGAGGCAGAAACCAACAAAGCAGGATGCCCACTAGCTCACTCCTTCCTTGGCACACTGACACCCACATTCACACTTTCTGCAGGTCTCCCCAGCTTGAATCCCTTTGTGAGACTCCCTCCACTCCTTTGCATTTGATTCTGTAATATGGAGAGTTTAAGCCAAGTGCAGTGATACCTGACTGTAATCCCAGTTACTCAGCAACCTGAGATAGGAGGATCAAAAGTTTGAAATTTAGTGAAACCCTGTCGGGGGGGGGGGGGCAGTGCTCATTGCTCCCTGCGTTCAATCCCTGACACAAAAACAGCTGGAGAATTTAGAAGTCAGCATTACTGCCATGATTCTTGATTCTCTGAGAAGAAAGCAAACTTTATATTTTGGGGACTTTCAGATTCTGTGGGATTTTGTGGTATTTTCCCTTACCAAGGAAAGCACCCCTTCCCACCCTAACTTCCATGCCAGGCTATGAGCACACATATCTTTAAAATCACTGATCCAAAGAATGATTTCCACCTGTTCCATCAAGGGCTGCTATGAGTAGAGATGGCTGGGGAAAGGAAAGTCCAGGTGGGAGGATGGGTAGGACTGTGGGAGGCCTGACACGGAAGGAGGGCCACAGAGAAAGAGAAAAGTTGGTGATTAGAAAATAAAGTAATTTCAGCTGAATTACACTTAAAATGACCTTTGCAGTAGGTAATAGGCAATCCAAGACAGGAAGAAGGAGCTGAAATTCAACAGACTGAAATCCACCTTGTCGCTTGAAAAATGGGAACTCTAAGGGGGAAAAAAAGACAGTGTGGAAAGAGCGAGATGTAAAATGAAGGCTGACATGAGAGAAGTCATTTTGTAGAAGGTTAGGATCATTAGCAAAGGGAAAATGATTAGTAGGAAAGTTCTCAAAATTAAAGAGACTTTTTATAGGAGATGAAAGAAGCTTTATGGAACCTGACAATAGTAAAAATGATTTAGTATCTATGTTGTCTAAAACACTGGAAATGAACAGGCACATGGATCCCATGTGTTCACTGGGGCTGCTGAGTCTTTTTGTAAACGAGATCCTGTTCTGGTTGCATCGCCTTGGTCTGCTCTGGGGGGAATCTTCGAGGAGACGTGGACCTTTTCAACAATCGTTCTTCTGGAAAAAGATTTCTTACAATCTTCTTTCAGTTCATTCTAAAAAGAACTTCTATGATTTTCTTCCCCTTAAACTTTTTTGGCTGGGATTTAATTTCCTATTTGGTGGAGTCATGAATAACTTTCTAGGGAATTCTTTGGTCAATTTAGAAAAAAGCCTAAAATATAATTTTGGACACATGATCACATGTGTGTGTGGACTCACACACATGCACACTTTTTAATAAACGGAAAAATGCACAAGAGACTCTCCCATCTACTCTGTGTTTGGCTACGTCCTTCCCACCTGGGCGGTGTGAAGGTTCCTTCATGTTCAGCCTGGAGGGAGGGAATGGCAGGGCAGCAAGGAGGCTGCTCTCCAAGGGTGTGGTAGTTAATTTGACTGTCCGCTTGACAGGCTTGAGAGAAGCCTGGGGGATCAGTAAAGCATACTTCTGGTGTGTCTGGGTGGGCTGTGTGGGCATGGCCTTGGGGACTGTATCTTGTCCTCAGTCCCTTCCTCTTTCTGTCCCTCCCCTTGCTTTGCTTCTCTCAGTTTTCCTCTGCCTTGCACTTTAGCTGGATGTTTCTTCCTTGGAACCAGTGAAGACCTTCGATGCAGCCAAATAAACCATTCTCCTTTAAGTTTCACTGGCAGGTATTTTGTCCCAGAAAAAGAAAGCTAACAAATACAAGAGACACACAGCCAACAAGAAACAAAACATCACTTCCTGACACTGTTAAACAAAAGGAGATACTTTATATTGATGTTCAGAAAAGGCCTCTCAAAAAGAGGAAAATAGGGCTTAGGCTTGAATGATGAGAAAGAATTGATCCTTCTACAAACTTCGAGAGCAGCAAGTACAAGGACTTTGAGTAAACTGGAAGTGGAAATACCCAGTAAGGTTTTCGTGTTTGGAAATGAGACAAAAACGACTGGATCAGGAGGTAAGGCATACACCTCAGACATCTAAGTAAGTTAAAATATGTTCACAGGTTCTTTGACATTTCCTCCATAAGGTGAAGCCACATTCCCTGTCCTCTGAGTAGACTTTATGAGGACCCCCAGTTACCAGTGGGAAACCCACACAGTGAAGCATGCATGTCATCTGAGGAGTGGATCCTTCAGCTCTCTCAAGCCTACAAGTGATGCCAGCCAGTCCCTGTTGACATCTTAACCCTGAGCCAGCTTAGCTGCTCCAGAATTCCTGACCCACAGCAACTATAAAGATAAAAACTTGTTTAACCCACTACATCTTGAGTAATTTGTTACACAGAATAGGTGACAAATGCAGATGGGTTGTGACACGATCTCCTTTACTAAGAAGCCATTCCGGACTGCAGGAAAGAAATTGAAGAAGCAGAGATGCTGTTGCCATGGGTCAGGCAAGAGACTTTGGTGGCCACAGTTGGCTGGTGGTCATGGAGATGTAAGGAAGAGGGCTTTGGGACTTGAACATGTCTCAGCAAGAGAAGGGAGAGGGAAAGAAGTCTAGCATGACTCCTAATTCTTGTCTTGAGTAATGGAGAGAACATGGTGTCATGCCCCATGATGGTGAAACTCCTGGAGAGAGTATGTATGTGTGGAGAGGTGTTCTATTTCTTGATCTTAAGATAAAGGAACAGGGTGAAAGTTCAAAGTATGTTTTTAGGCAAAACATCTTAGATCAACCATCTAAAAAAATTGGTGGGGCTCATGCTTTTCACCTGTAAAGTAGGCCATTATCTTTCTGATGATGGGGCATACTTTTCTTGTCAAAAAAGTAAAGTTGGAACTTCTATATGGATGCACAAATTCCATAAATTTCCACCAACAAAAACACAAATATTCCAAGCACCAAACTATAGCCTGCCTCTCTGTTGGGGACCCACATTCTATTTCTATGAGTGTACACTTTTAAATTTCTGCCTAATAAATCTCTTTATGCCTCTGAAAAATTTAAAAAACAAAGGTGATACAGTGATGGTGATGGTGACAGCTTCTTCTTTGCCATGCACTCTTAGAACTGCCTTACTCTGCTAAGAATATTATTAAAGCTAATACACATATCAATAAAAGTCCAGTTGACGATAGTGAAGGGTTTCCAATGCAAAGACTTTAAAATTACTCAAAACTTTAAACAAACATCCCCCTACTTTAAGTATTATACTTGTGCATGTTTCTGACCCTCATCAAGCTCATTCTTTCCTCCTTGATCTGGGGTGAGACCCAGAAATTGGTGTTTTAACAAACATCCCAAGTACTTCTGATACTAACTGCAGGCTGGGGCTCATAGGAGTGCCTGAATTCAATTGAGGGGGTTGTTAAGAGCAATTTCACAAAAATGAAATGGAATAGAATAGAAACTATCAGAGTAAATCACAATGGTAATGATAAACCCTGCTTTGTGAAACTTCCTTCTATTATATCTGTTGTAGTCAGTATTTTCAAGAGATTTTATGCATGACACAGAAATTTACAAGATTAACTGACAATATCCACCCACAGAGTCAAATGTAGAAAAGTGCAAGGAATCTATCCACAAGTTAGAGATCTGAAGAATCCAGCCAGAGGTCTGGATCTCATGGCAATGTCCCATGCAAGTCCATATCTTGAGGGCAAGGAATCTTCAATGGAAGACTAAAGGGCCTACACAGGAAAGCCCAAGAGCTGGTGCTAGAGGATAGAGAGTTTGCACCAAAAGGCTGAAAGGTTGGTGCTGGAATCTGAAGAACCTGCAACAAAAGCCAAGAGTTGAAGCCTAAGGTGAAGAAAACCAGAGCTCCTCTAAAGAGATCAGCAGCCATCCATGTCCATAGTGCAGACTGGAGCTCAGGAGAAGAGAACAACCGAAGCCCTCCTGAAGAAAAGCAATCAGAACTAAGCTCTTGCCAGGAAAATCAGCTGAAATCCTTCTCACCCATTCTCCTTTTATAGTGTTCTGACAACAAGCCTCCTTAAATGGGTCTTCCATGCCCAGAATCATGCTGGCTCAATTCAGCTGGGTGTTCTCCACTCAAGTTGACAATTAGTCAATTAACCGCCACAGTATCTAAATTACTTATATGTGTGCATGTATGGGGTTATCACAGGAAATATGTATACCTTGGTGGATAGAAGTCAGTTTCAGAGTCAGTGGCCTGGAGGACACACCTTGAGAAAAGCTGCTGGGGGTTGTTCAGAACACCAGGCAAGGTGCTGGAGAGGGCTGAGTTACCTGGCTGGTTGGATGGATAAAATCCTGGGGGTCTCAGCAGGGAGAGAGGTGTTACCCTCTGTTATGGTTAATATCTAGATTCTCCTCCCCCAAGCCTCATGTGCTCATAGATGGGGCTTTTGGGAGGTGGCTGGATCATGGGCGTGTGATATTGGATTATGGATGTAATAAATGGATTACCCCACTGATTGGTTTAGCATAGTTGTGGTGATGGGATTAGTGAAGAGGGAAGCCCCACCCTGGGTGTGGGTGGTACCAACCAATAGGCTTGAAGCCTGGATGGAATACAAAGGGAAAGAAGGAAGCCAGGCTTGCTGCTTCCTGCCTACCCTGCCATGGACTGTTTCTTCTCTGCCATCCCTCTCTATCACATCACCCTGCATGGAAACCAGCTGACTATGGACTGAAACCTCTATAAATTGTGAGCTAAAATAAACATTTCCTCCTTTAACTTGACAGTGTTAGGTATTTTGTCTCAGCAAGAAGAAAGTACCTAAGATATCCTCTACTGCAGTGTTCTTAGTGTCAGAATGGGACTCCATCATTTCTTAGAATCCCCAAGTGACTCCCCTCCTTTCTCCCTGATACTTCCACCTCATGGCTGGAACTGAACACAAGAGACTCTCTCCAGTCTCTGTCCACTCAGCTCACACTTGCCAGGATCAGCTGGGTGCCCCTCCCCCATAAGAGCAAGCCCTCAATGAGAAACTTCAGTGGCTCACTATCTTGAATGTAGGACCATCTTAATTCTATGCTGGCTCACCAAGTCCCTGGCTCCTCTGCCCCCACACTCAGCTGCATCTCCTGGATCTACCTGGGTGGTTTTCTCCTAGTCTGTGCTCAGCTTGGTTTCCCTAGCTCTCAAAGGATATAAGCCAGGGGTAGCCACTCATCCCAGGGTTTGATGGGACCTGGGAGGGAATGAGGCTGGGCAGCAGAAGTCCTGAGTAGGGAACTTTCACACTGATTCTTCTTATAGGTAGTGGAGTTGCAGCACAGAGTTTGAGCCAGGAAGTGTCAGGTTCAAGTTAAGAAGGCCTCTCTGGGACAAGGGAAGCTGGTGGAATGGAGCAGGCAGGGATGAGTGGCTGAGGCCCATTAGGGAGTGATTCTAATGATCCAGCAAGAGATAGTGATGTTTGAACTAAATGCTCTGTCTTTCTCACAGAAACAAAGGGTTGAACCTTTGACATCATTGAGAGCAAAAGGCTGCTCATGTGGAAGGGTTACCTGTTGCTTCGACTTACCCAGTCATCCTCCATGACTGACTCATGGGAATGTTTAAGGATGAGTCCTGTCCTACTGTGCAGCTCAGGCTCCTGTCTCTGGTCTGTGTGTGTGGTCAGTCAGTGTGAGGCTGTGCCCACTACTTGCACATGGGACTCTTGATTCAGACATTTTAGGGTAGTATTGCCTTCATCTTCTTTGCTGGGATGGTTGTTACGGATTTGTTCCTTCATCTATTTCCCCTTTGGCACAGCTTTAGTGCCACTCACCATACAGGCCCCCTTGCTACTTTAGCAGCACCCCATTTTAAACCTTGTTCCCAGGACAAAAGTGGATTCTGACCCTAGTAGGGTGTGTGTGTTTGGGGGAGGGGTTGGTGCACATACTCCTTCAAGAGTTGAGCTTAGTCAGCTCACAGGGTACTCAATGAGCTGCTGACCCTTCCTCACCTCTGAGCCACCAGCAAGCCAGCTGTTTCCCATTCTCCTTTGATGGCCAAACAAGGTCAGAGCTGGATGGGGGCACCAGATCGCACAGCATAGCCAGGTCTTCACTGATCAGCAAGCACACTGAAGCTGGAAGGATGTAAATAATCTTCCCAGAAGACCCTGCTGTGATTTGTATCTGTGAAGATAACTAAATGCAGTGTTAGATTTCCATGTGTCTCTGATCAACTTAATACCAGGGGGTCCTTTCACTTACAGTTATTCTGTTACAGGTGTCTGCAAAACACTGTAAAGTGCATATATACTTTTTTTTTCCTTGAATTCTTTTATTGGTACATTTTAGGTATACAATACATTTACATTTATCATTTGGGTGCTTGTACCTGTACATGATGATGTATCTTGGTTCTTATTTAATCTGTATAACCCATGAACAAAAAGATGAGAAGACATAAATGCTGATATGCCTTATTGTCTCTGAAGGTAGGAACTTCAGCCATGCAGCCACAAGCAAGGAGTACCCAGGGCTCCCAGAAGCAGAAGATACAAGGAAGGGTAATTATTCTAGACTGTGATTGAGATGCTGGTTACAGGAATGTGGTTATTTGGTGAAATTCCAATGAAGTGTTTTAGCAGAGTCCTACAGGCACATAATATGCTTTGATTATTTTTGTCACTTCTCTTGCCTGGCCATACCCCTAGTTTCACATCTTATCTACCTGGGCCCAGGGCGGGGCCATGTCTAGGGGTATGGACCAGTGCAGCACTGGTCTCAGGTAAAGGCTGAACAAGACAGGATCAATTGGCTGATGGGGTTTGTCTCAAGGTTGGCCACCGATTGGACTCCCTGGTAGATAGTTTTAAATATTTGATTTTAGGTCACATTTCAGTCCTGCTGAATCAGTTTTGGATGTGAGCTGGATGTCAATCTTTGGACTCGCTGATCTAAAGGTTAGTAACCCTTTGTTGCTGTTTTAGTGCAGTCTTGCTGCTGGTTTTTCGGATTTGTGCCCTTAGAACACAGGTGAGGGCTGCACTCAGCAGCCCTTTCTGAAGAGCTATCCTAAGTCCCAGGAGACACAGCTGGTTCCACACTTAGGGATTCGTGTCTTGGTGGGTGTGAGGTTTCTGCTCTCTTTTAACTCTTCTTAGCATGGGTCCCAAGTATTTGGCATGAAAACCTAGGAACTTTCAATGTCATTTGCTGCTATTATTGGTAGGAAGGAAATCAAGAGCTAAAGTCCACAACTGAAGTCTATACTTTGGGAAACTGATGGAAAAAAATGATGTTCTTTTCTTTTTCTTCCAAGTTCAAAACTAACTGAAAAGAAAGATGCCAAAGATGTCAGCTTATTGCTCATAAACTGACCAAAATCCTTGGCTTTAGACCCAAGGCTAATAAGGCATTAATTCGCCCCCCTGGCATCCCTGTGTCCCACAGGGTGTCTTACTCTGAGTGCCCATTCATGGGAAGTTTGGCTCAGCCAAGCAGATGGTTATTCAGGATAGAAGTGATAAGAAGAGATGGAAAATTGCTAGGTCTTTTAGTCCTTTACCAGCATAATGCCAAGAGAAATCTTTTCATACAAAGCATAATGCCAGAAGAAAAGAAGGTCACCCACCTGTGTTGGGGAATCAGCATTTCTTCTTTCCTCCCATTATTAGAACCATCATGTCTAACTCAAGTGTGTCTGCTCCTGAAATCCCCACTGGGAGTAAGGTGCATTCCGAAGAGAGTACAACTTATAAGACCATTACATGATATAGCATATTCTGTAGGCAACACAGATGTAGAATCCAAATCACAATCTTGAGAAGCACCTGGAGTCAATAAAGTGGCCTCGGGCTATTAAAGAAAAATTAGAGGTGGCCCATATGAAGTTGGTTCACATTCATCTCTGATGTTCTTTAGGTGGGAAGACCCACCCACTGTCAACTACCAAAAACAAAACAACAAAAATTTTAGAAGCCAAAAAGTTTTAGAAAATGTGTTAAAAACAGAAGCCTAACATCATTTTGCTCCAAGAAGGTAGCTGCCACCATCCTGAGACTGATAGAATTTTCCATTCCAGGAAGTTTGTACTGCTGGAATAATCCATCCCTTTCTCAGTTACAAAATGTTTTTACTCTCTCTTTTTACACTGTCAAATTAAGTTGTGCAAATAGACTCAAGATGGCAGAGTATGTCAGCAAAATCATTTGAGACTCAAAGAGCTGGTGGCATCTGACCATTTCTGACTATTTAAATATATAGTATAAAAGTTATTTGGTATACAATAGTATGTAATTTTGTCTGTTGCTCAGATAACTAAACATGGCCAAGATGATTATTATACGGCTAATTGGTAGGAATTATCATCAGTCCATTTGAAATAACTGACTCAATTACTTTCCAATAGCCAAAAAGGGTGTGTGTGTGGATTTCCAACATGTACATCAGAAAGTGGGGAAATGAAATGCTTTCATTCCATGGACTGTGGACTGAAAAACCCTCTTTGTTTGGACATTTGCTCCATGGCTAGTGATTTGGCAATTTCCCGGTGCCATCAGGCATCTCTGGGCTGATTCCTCGAGGCAGAGGGCAGACAAGCATGGCATGCAGCCAGCCCACCACCCAAGCACTTTAAGGCAAATGGGAATCTATTGAATTCACTTGGTTTCTTGGGTAAAGGAGCATGTCGCATGTCACTTTTTAAAAAACATGTAACTATTGACTTTCTACTACATCATTAATGTATTTACTTATTTGGTTGTAAAAGTTAAGACAACTATCACTATTCAAATACTAAAAATGTAGTGCTGGGAGGAGGAACTCCCCAATGACAGCTTTTGGTTTGAGGGACTTGAGAGGGGCAGGGACCCATGAGAGCCCATGGCCAGCCATCCTCCTGCTGTCTCCAGCCTCCCCCATCCCCACTCCCTCGGGCAAGGCTTCTGTTCTGCTTTGCTCTGTCCCTGTGGTCTCCTGTGCCAGGAGTCTGGGGTGCTGTCCCACAATTCTGCAGAAAGGTCAGCAACAATTGTCCCAAGGCTTCTGCAGACTGAGAGCAGATTCTAGACTCCTTTTGTTTCCCTAAAAGGTAGCAGTGGCTCAGCTCTCTGCACACTCACTCCACCCAACATCCAGCTTGATGCAGAAGCCTTCCAACTGTTGCTATGTCTTCATTCTGGTTCCCTGTATGGTTCTTTAGAGTCAGTCTTTTAGAGTGAGCTAGTAGCCAGTGCTACTTTGTCATCTGCATAAGAAATGGTGGTTACAATTTGTTGATTCTTAAGTTGGTACTCCAGCCTGAGACACTATTAACTTCCTATTAGGATGGATGAGGATTCTCATCTTAATACCACTTGCCTCCTATTAAACTCTTATTCAGTATGAATATTATGACTATATAAATATTTTCATTATTAAGCCAAGTATTACATTGTACTAAATTTGATTTTCTTTCTTATACTCTCATTTGGCTTATTCTGACATCAATAAGTACTTGATGGTTTTTATCAGGTTAGATATTTTTATAAACTGGCACTCATTCTTTCCAAACTTCCCAAACCCTTACAACACATTTTTTATACAAACGAATATATTAAGTCATCTTCTTTCTTAAAGCCCTCCCATTATCTGTTCTGGTAATCATTACCCTGGACATTCTTTTTGTCTCTCTTTATGTTAATCTTTTTTTCCTGAACCCTGAGTCTAATCTGTCTTCTTCCAGAGAATACTTTGCAGTAGTTTCATGAAAAGGGAAGAAGGGAAGCAAATCTTCAGAGACTGCATATTTGACAGTGTCTTTATTCTATGGTTGCACTTGCTTGATAGTTTAACTGGATATAGAATTTGTATTAGATAATATAATAGTCCCTTAGGATTCTGAAAATATTAACTTTTTGGCTTCTGGTATTCAGTAATCCTTTTTAGAAGTTTAATTCCATTTTAATTTCCTTATGTTATGTTTTATTTTTCCTATGAAGGGGTTTTGTATTATATAGTCTGGGGTTCTGAAACATGACCTTGATATATCCAATTCAAGTCTTCATTTGTGTTGCCAGATACTTAGTGAGTTCTTTAAACCTGGAAACTCTTATTCCTCATCTAGTAAATTTTCTTTATTAACACTTTGATAATTTCTTTATAGTTTTCTCATCTGGTTTTCTTTTTCTCTCAATCTTCTTTTAGTTTTAGATCTTCTATACTGACAGTTTAATTTTTGAATTTTAAAACTCTTATACTCGAAATCTATGTAAATAGGGAAGGGTGGAGGGGGTGAAGGGCGCACAGGTAATGGGGAAAAAATAAGAACCAAGATTCATCATGTACAGGTACAAGCACCCAATGATAAATGTAAATGTATTGTGTTCCTAAAATGTACCAATAAAAGAATTTAAGAAAAAAAACTCATATACTCAATTTGTCTTTTGGTCCTACTTTCTAAAAACTTCTCTTGAATTTGTCTTTCAACCTTTCAAAGGCATTTTTGAAAAAGATATTTTATTGTATTTTAAATTCCCTGGAGCTCTTTTTTGTTTTATTTTTAAAAAGATATACAAATCTGTTATTTCATATAAGCCTATATTCTCTTTCTAATGCTTTTTTGGAAATTTCTTTAAATTTCTTTCTGCTGAGTTTTTCTCCCTCCTATATTTGATCTTTCTTATTTCTGCTGGTCTTTGGGCTTGTGGTCCTATTTGACTGACATGGTTGGAAGCTCTGTGTGGGAAGATGGGGCTTCTCAGCAACTGGCCTCTACTGCAGAATGATCTGACAGCAGAAAATTCTTGTGTTTTCTTCAGGAGTCTTCTCTCTAAAATGGTTCAGTTTCTCCAGAAAAGATACACCTCCCACCCTAGTCTCCCACCTGAGTTATACATTTGGCTTCTATAGTACTAGAATCCTAGAAGAGGAGACTGAGGTGGTGAGGCTCACTTCTTGGTGTACAGAATTTCTTTAAGTCCTGTTTGATGCATAGCATTTCCCCTATTCTTTGCTATGTCTAGAGTTCCAGAGTCTTTTTGATTGGATTTCTCAAGAAAACTTGGTCACGGGGTCCAGAACTTGGCTGCGAAGGTTCAAGAGAAGGGACCTGTGTCCAACTCTACAGCTCTCCTACAGGACTTGGAGCCAGTGCCATAGCTCGCTTCTGCTAATTTGGACCCCTTCTGCTGACACTGAAGGTGGCTTTATTTGTTTTGTTCATTTAGTACCACTCCTATAATCCTAATTCATTCTCTCCCTGCCCCCCTTGTGCTGAGGATCAAACCCAGGCAAGCATGCTAATATTGAGCTGCATGCACAGTCCTGTATTAGTAGTATTAGTATTTCCAGGGATTGAAGCCAAGGTCTTCACACTGAGCTACATCCTCAGCCCCTTTTTATTTTTTATTCTGAGGCAGGGTCTTGCTAAATTGCCAAGGCTGGGCTTGAACTTGTGATCCTGCTGCCTCAGGCTTCTGAGTGGCTGAGCTTGCAAGTGTGCAAGTACCATGGTTGGCTCCCTTAATTTTATTTCTGCTCTTATCTCCTCTCTTAGGCTCTTTGTCTGTGTATGTTTTCCCTGGACAATTCCTGTGTCTATATCTGTAGTGGGTTTGGGGTAGGGGACGGGTTCAGGTACAAGTCCATTGCCTCACGGTCCACTGAGGCAGTGTCACTGGGACTCGAGTGAGTCCAGAAGGGGCACTGCAGATATATGGAGTCAGGGGATCCAGGTTGTTCATGTTCTCATGCCTTGTCTTGCCATGGGACACCTCCCAGTCAGGTCACGATGACAACTGCCTGAGGGATGAAACTGAGTAACCCTCTCCAGATCACAAAGGTACAAACTGCTTGGCTTGAGCAAAGCTGACTCAGCTCCTGCCTGGGAGACTTTGAAAAGTCTAGGAACAACAAGAGCAGAGAGAGGAGAGAGGCCCTGGATATCAAGGAGGGGCAATCACCAGAGTAAGGGGCAGATGGTCACTGGGTACAGAAGGAAAATACAAGTACTTCTAGTTACATGTATTTTTATTAAGAGAAAATCAGAAGAGATCCCATGGAAGGATGACGGCCACCTTCCCAGGTCAGTGTGCCAAGCAGTGTATGTCACCTGCAGTGACAGGCTTGCTGGCGGCACAGGGTACCTGGCCTCCTGGCTACTGTTCCACAGTGCAGCTCACTGGCCTGCCTGGGAAGGTTTGCAGATTGTGGTGGAGTTTTCACTAGGCCAGTCCTCATACATGGACTCCAAGCAGTAGGCTGAGGCTAGGTCAAGCACGCACTAGAGATAGCTGAGCAATGTGCCCTCCTCCCCTCAAGGCATGACCTCAAAACCACCACTCCACTCAGCCTGATAGAAAGCCAGATATGACAATTTATCAAGGAAGTGTTTTCAGATAGGGGTTCTCACCCACTTTTTGAAAGGATGAGTTTGTTAAGCATTAAAATCATGGCTGATTCCATCTCTATTAAGCAGTTCTGTTTTTGTGTTTGTGACAAAGTGTGGGCCATTGGCACACGTGGGTGTGTTTGCTTGAGCGGGTATGAGTAGCAGAGCCTGCTCACTGCCTACAGTGGGGAGTCCTGGGCCTGTAGGATTTTCCAGGCCACTGAGCTCTGTACCTTCCAGTCTGGCTCTGGCTTTGTTTTGGCCATGCCTACTGCAGGAGTGGCAGTACCCAGCTTTCCAAAGTCTCCCAGGCTGCCCTGGGACCACCACATCTTCTTCATAGAGAATCCCCCTCACCAGAGCTTCAGGCCCTGGAGAACTTTGTTCCACTGTCAGAGACACAGCTGTGGGGCCTGAAAATGAATTTTCATCTCTGCAAAGATGGCAGACCACAGCCATCAGGGAGCTCACTCCTCTGTGGGCACTGGCCCCCAACAATGCATTTGGCCACAAACACAATCCCCAGGAGAGGAAGCAGAAAGGGAGTTGTAGAGAATAGGCAGCAGCATTAGGGCTAGGCAGCAGTCAGGAGGAAGGATGAGGGTCTCAGCCTTGGTCACTGTAAAGACCGGTCCACCTAACCTGCCTCGCCCAAGCCTGGCTGCCTCTCACTTTCCATCCCGAGGACAGGGAGAGTCTGGGCCCTGGCTGTCCACACTATCAACCTGCTTCTCCCCCATCCTACTGCAGAGGCTCCACAGAGGAAAGCCCCAGAAATGTGAAATTATAGGGCAGTAAGATGGTAAAGTGGAAAGAAACACACATCAATTAATGGATTGTAGGAAGACAAAGGAAAGAAGTATCCAGATGAAGCCACAGGGGCCAGTGGGTCCTAGGCCCAGCTGTCCCCACTGGAGGGAAATGGCCTGGTCTGGACATCTGCATCTCACAGCCAGGGCCACAGTCCCACCTCAGACTGCAGGAAGATGAGTCTCCACAGTGACAAGAACCTCTGTGTCAGGTGTCAGTCTTACAGGACTCAGGACATCCTTCAGACCTTCTTCACATAAGAACTGCATAGTCTTGTACTACCAGCACACTGGCAGGCCAAGGCAGGAGGATTGCAAGTTCTAGTCCAGCCTAGGCAACTTAGTGACTTAGCAAGATCCTGTCTCAAAAAAAAAAAAAAAATCTACACAGCTGGATCTTCCTCCAAGGCTCCTGAGAGGCCCCTTTGCCAGCCTTCCTCTCAGCCAACTGCTGCTCAGGAGCTATGAAAAAATAGCAGTCACCACTTACCTTTATCTCAGTTTGGGGCAAAGCAACTATGAGGTTTTTCTGGCAGCCCATGGTACCAGCTGGGCACTGACCTCATGCTGGGGTTGTCCTCCTCACTGTGGGTGCACAGGTGCCCCACAGGTGCCTCCCACCTGGGGACTCTGCCCAGCACTGTCCTGACTCCTGGATGTGCCTTCTCTGGATCTTCAGAAGTGATTGCAGAACCTTCTCCTCTTTCCTGAGAGCAGCCAGGGCCTGGAGGTTTTTAAACCCATTCTCCTGACCTGTTCCAGCAGCCATGGAATCTGTCCCTTGGAGGTGCTGACTCAACAGAGCAAGTCCACGCTGCATGGACACCACTGCTGGAGGAGCAGGTAGCCTGTGCCTTTGGGAGAGGAAATCAAAGTGCACTGCAGACAAAGGAGGAAGCAGTGGCAGGAAGCAGAAGGACACCTTGTCCAAAGGGTGGCAGAGGTGAGTTCGCCTCCTGACTCATCCAGGAAGGTCTTCGCACAGAGAGGCAGAATACTATGGACCTTGTGTGGGGCCTGGCCAGGATCCTTCTCTGTGAAACGGGCACACACCTTCAGCACTGACTTCAGAATTCTGTCCTGGCAGGGAGTGGGCAGACAAGGCTGGCCTCCTCAGCACTATGCAGACTGCCTGATCAGGCGAGAGGCAAAGCCGGGGCTGAAGCTGGTGGCTGGCCTCAAACCTCTGCTATGATGCATTAGATTAAGCCCTTTAACCTCTCTGACTTTGAAAATGTGGCTAATGTTAAACTCCTCCTAGGGTGTGAGGCTCCTCAATCAGGTGCATTATTTATTTTCCTATGATGCACGCTAAATGGGACAAGGCCAACCTGGCTTTGAGCTCTGATGTTTGGCAATCTGATTGCTCAGGACTGAGTTGTTTTCTTCCTTGCTGGAAGTTGCTTGTGTTTTCCAGTGGATAAAAAAAGTAGGATGTACTGCTGGCCCCCAGATGTGTGTGGCTGAACCCTGGAGCTATTCTGGCCATGTCTTAGACTGGGGACAGAGTGGAGCCCCTTGACTGGGCTGCATGCTCTTAGCACGAAATCCACTCCTCCACTGCATTCTCTCACCTCCTGGGCCTGGAATGGATACCCTGCCCTTCTCTCTTGCTCCCACAAGGACATTCTTGTTTGCTCTTCTCCTGGATGTGGCCAGTGGAGGGCATGTGGCCCAAACAGCTTGCATGACCCTAGGGGATCCCCATGTGGCTGCCACATGAATGCAACTGTGACAGTTAACTGATTGTGTCAACTTAAGTGAGAAACTCCCAACTAAATTGGATCAGCATATTTCTGAGTGTGGTTGAGGGGATTTACTGAAGACAGAAGACCCATTCTAGGGTGGCTTGTCAGTTGAATGGTGTAAAGGGGAAACAAAGAAAAAGGCTTGCTCTTTTTCTTTGGAGGAACTCCAGTCTTTGCCTTCACCCATGGATGTTGTCTCCTGGCTTCCAGTGCAGACCCTTCAGCCTCCTGATATGGACTCACACAGTATACTGAGCTCAAGGTTTTTGACTGATCCTTTGGATTTCCAGGACACAGACAGACCTTCTGCACTCCTCTGCATCTGACTCTGTGGGCGGCCATTGTAAGCCAATCTTTTAAATTCTTATATATGTGTGAATCCTGCAACAAATCTGTTTCTCTAGTGAGCACTGACTGATACAGTAACTGAGCGAGCTGCCTCCACCCTAGGATGCTAGAGCCTCACCTTTCTATTCCAAAGGCCATGGGCCAACTGACAGCAGCAAGCAGCTTATCAGGCCACACTGGGATAAGGCACACTTTCTGACTGAAGGCAGTGCATGTGACAAGGCCAGCAGAGCAAGAAGCTATACTTCCTGGAATGCTGTCTCAAGCATCCGCATGCTCCTTCCTGTGTCCTCC
This sequence comes from Heterocephalus glaber, assembly GCF_000247695.1. The sequence goes on from NW_004624806.1 coordinate 5,616,340, forward strand.
TCAGCTACCCAGACAGGGTTGGCATTGTCTCGCTCCACTGTCATGAACACCTTTGCTGAGGCTGCAGTCCAGGCTCTTGCTCTGGGAGACTTCTTTCTGCAGTGTAGCCATGATTCACAGTGCACTTCTTAGAAGCCTCTTATTTTAATTCCAATTTCCTTGGGGACTTCTTTGGGGACATCAGTGCCATGCATAGACAATGTTATCTTCCTGGACACTGTCCTTGGATAATTCATAGACCCTTGCCTAGATTTGTGCACACCATCTTGGGGCTCTGGAGCTGGTCTCAGTTTTAGGGTCTAGCTACTCCCCACTTCCATTTTAAGACCAGTTGAGCCTCAGGGTGCAAGACAGGCTCATCTGACAACAAGCAGTGGTCCATTTGAAGTCATCTAAGAGCCACTGATGCTAAGGCCTAGGCCCAAGTCATGGTCCTTAGCTTAGGATACACCAGCATATCTTCTGTGTAGAGCCACAGAAGGCATGCTCTAGAAGGGCCTCAGAGGCTAGGCAGGCCAGGCTGGTGCCCAGCAAGGACATACTTTCCAATCCTACCCTATCGTCTGCATGAATCTTCCAGACCTGGAGAGCAAGCGCTGTCTCTTCAAAATCAAACCTGTCCATTTGGGACTGCGCTTTTCATTTTAATAGGACCGCCTATGTCCTATGTAGTGAGAAAGCCTGCATCCTGCCCCACCACAGACACAGCACTATGAGCCTTCCTCCTCAGACTTGAGAAGTGACTGGAAGCTCCACTCCACGCATGGCCCTTGTGGCTTGTCCCTGGGGTTCTGATGTCTTCCTGCAGCAAATTCTTTATCCTTTCTCTGCTTCTTCTTCCCCCAAGACTTTCTCCACAAAGATGTATGATGTTCATTAGATCCCAGGTGCCACTGAGGCCATCCCATTTCAGAGGTATGTAGATGCGAAAAGGTGGGCATTTGGATTCACACAGGCTGCTCCCCTCTCCATTTTGAGCTTCCCTCTAGTCTTGAGCAGAGCAGCTTCACTGTGAGATAGTTGTGAGATGCTGGTGGACTTCTGAGCGAGACTTTCAGCCATGTCCTTGTTTGGCTCCCTTTTGTCATTTCCTGCCCAGGGTTAAAGATCGATACCCAGAAAAGAGAGTCACAATTATTCAAGACTGCCCAAAATATCAGGTTTCTTTTCATAGCATGTCAAGGAAGTAATAGTGTGTGGAATAAATAGCATTGGCCCAAGACCTCAGGGCTAGAAAGAAATCAGGACATAAACAAATAAAAATTTTAATAGGAACAGAACATATTTAGCCTGGTGCCACAGGCACGAACTTTGATGCTTCCCTCAAGATTATGATAATTACAAATGTGGAGAAAATCCTCTTCTGTCAGCTATTCCTATTAAGAAGCTAGAAGTCATCTTACTGTGTTTGACAGGATAACCTGTGAGTTGGATATAGTGTTTGTCATGAGGTTTGGTCTCAGGATCCTCCTCATCAAGGAATGTTCTGGAAAATGTTGGTCTTAAGTCGGGGGAATGTGATTGAACCAGTTTGACCAAAAGACAGAATGTTCACGATACCTGCATTTGATTCAATTCCTGCCCAAGTCTGACTTATTTGAGAAAGTTAGGGCTGAAAAAAACAGAAAAAATGGCAAATAAGTAAAACAACAATTGACGAAGAATTGAGAAGTCACATAGCTATGGTTCGGATCTGCAATGTCCCCCACAGGCTCTTGTGTTGAAGGCTTGGACCCTAACGTAGTAGGGACAGTATTTGGGAAGTGACTGTACCCTTAGGGCTCTAACCTCATGAATGGATTAATCTATTGATGGGTTTCTAGCTTAACAGAATATTGGGAGATGTTGTAGACTTTAAGAGGTAGGGTCTTGTTGGAAGAAGTAGTCACTTGGGGCATGTCCTTGAAGGGTATATTACACTCTGGCCCCTTTTATCCTACCCTTTCTCTCTCTTCTGGCTGCCATGAGGTGAGCAGCCCTATTCTACCATGCCCTTCCCCCATGGTGTTTCTACCTTGCAACAGGCCAAAAACAATGGCGCTAACTGCCCGTGGACTGAAACCTCTGAAACTGTGAACTGAAGTAAAGTTTTCCTCATTTCAGTTGTGATTCTCAGGTATTCTGCTACAGCAATAAAAAGCTAACACAATGTACTTATCCATTACCTCCAGACAGCTAATGGAGAGCCTCCAGTGCCAAGTGGAGGTAGAGGCTGAAGGTGCAAAGGTAAAAGCACAGGGGCTCTGCATGCAAGGAACTAAGCTCCCTGGGCCTTGTGAAATACAAGGGTGAGGAAGGGACACAGCCTGGTGAGGACTTTCAAAGGCAGCTGGCTTAGAAATGCTGCCCCAAGGGAGGGCATGTCTAGTACCTGTGCTTGTATTGTGCGTGGAGATTACATCCTGTCTACTAGATATTCCAAAGGCTTTCTAAGCACTGGGAATCCTCCAGCACCTCCCAAAAAGTGACTCAGTTTTTAGTTATGTTAGATGTCTTTAAAGGGCCATATAATTGCAACTCTGATTTTAACCTATCTTCCCAAGCCAAGCAGGGGTGCAGGAAGGTAGGAGTTCTGGGCCAGGCATGGCATTTCCCCCTGGAGGACACTACTCTAAAGGCTTGTGGAGGCAGCAGGGAGCAGCAGTGGTCTGGACAAAAGTCACCCTTTGAGCAGGGGATTTAGCTCAGTGGTACTACTGCCTGCCTCACAAGTGCAAGGTCCCAATTTTGATCCCTGGTACCAAAAAAAGAAAAAGAAAAAAAAAGTCACCCTGCTCGGGGAGCTCATTCCTTAGACACCAAGGGTGCCCTGACGGCTCTGTGCAGTGCTGGCTGTGGCATGGGGGTCCCAAAAAAGCTTTTAAATAGCTCCTTGTCTCAACCCGGAACCTAATTTAGAAATTAAAAGTCAAGCCTCTACTTTGTGTTGTATTTTATTCCTTTACTGAAAACATTATTTGAAGAGTAACATGAGAAATTGGAGTGAAATGAGAACGGCACTGACGGAGGGGACTGGTCCATACGTTCACGTTTATCCAGGTTATAAACTGTCTTTTTAGGATGCTGAAATCCATGTTGAAATTAGGTCATTTTAAAAGAATTTATTAAAAGGCATTGTAAATGCAGGGCCTTGGAGAAATTAAATTTGCCTGAGAGATTTAGGATGGATTTGCTTAATCCTGGTAATGGCCTTTGTGATCCCATGCTGGCACATGCCATTCTGGCCCTCTGTCTCCTGCTTACACCTTTGTTTCCAGCCTAGGGAATATAACTGGAATTCTTCCCTGGGTTGGGGCTCAAGGAACTTTGGAAGGAAGTCTCTACTCCCTGGATTTGACAGACCCAGAACCCAAGAAAGACGAGAGCAATGAAATGATCTGCCCCCAGGGTTGCAATGAGCGCAGCTTCTTTGTTTTCACAAATTGGTAAACACCAGAAGGTTTCAGAGGTAGACTCTGGTCCTGAAATTAGAATCCTACACGTAAGTCTTGGCTACGTAGCTGCTTGCCAGTAGCTACCATGCAAGCCCAGCCTGGTAGTACCTGAAGTTGGCTTTTGTACTCTGGTCTAATTTTTGTCTTCAAGCTATTCAAGGACATGTTTCCCCTTGGTGGGCTGGAAATGGACACGTTGGGGACGAGCAGGTCAGTTAGGGCTCCAGTCTCTCTGACCTGACTTTCTTGCCCTACTCTCAATGCTCAGCACTTTCAACTCCCCATCTTGAATTTCCATCATGTTTGTTTCATTTTTTATGGGGATGAAGAATTATTGCACAACTGAAATCCTGAGCTCCAGTTATGAAAATTGCCACGGGGACGATCCACAGGAGAACCTAACGCTCCATTCTTTCTGTGAGAACATACGGCACCACGTCACACTTGGGTCTCATGTCAGCCTTGGATTTCAGGGGGCAGAGGCAGATGAAGCAGTGAGCCATCCCTCCCCAGAGGTGGGGCCACAGCAGTGCGGAGGGCAGTCTGCCTCCCTGCCAGGGCCAACATACATAGGCAGTGTGGCCTCATGCTGAAACTGGGGACAGACACAAACAGCCCCTACCACGAGCAGAACCATGGGCCTTCCCCCAGCCTGTTTCTCTGCCCTTTCTTTATCTCCAATTATAAAGCAGTGCCAGGTTTTCTTGTCAGCCACTGCCATGTCTCCAAATGGCTTTTCAGTGTCAGGCCCATCAGGAAATTAACTCATCATGCAGTGACAGCTGCTAATTTTTTCCCCTTACATGTCAGATGGATCGCCCGCTGAAGCTAATAATGAATCACCAATCCCTGATTAGAAGGTGCTTCCGAAACATATAACTGCCACCAGAGCTAACTTTTTTCTTCATGTAAAATGATATCACCCTAGAGGAGGAGAAAACGAATTGTATTCTCCAACCGATGGAACAGGAGGAGGTTGCTTAAGTTGAGCTGTGTGCACTGTTAAATTATGGGCTAATATTAAATAGTAAAGAAAGTGACAACTTACAGCTCTTTTTTCAGTTTGCTAAATGAATGACCTTTCTTGTTTCCTAATTCTCTTTCTAGAACCAACTTTAGGTTAGAATTCTAAGCTGGCTCTTCAATTCTCTGCTTAAAGCATGACTTCATTTTTATGCTCAAGAAAAAAAAAGTGTGAGAGAAATGGGAAATACAGATGCTGTTGATGCTGTTGTGCAGGCCTAGAATCTCCTGGATGCTGTGCTTATTGAGAGCAGGACCCTTGATCCTCATACCAGGAATGGTGGACTAGGAGCTGCTTGGGCCTCAGTGGAGTCTTGGCTGTGTTCTAGGAGGTGATGGAGCAAAAATTCACTGAGGCTCCTTCACGTCCACCTTCTAGGACTCTGCAAAATTTCTTTGATTGACTATACTTTAGTCTGTACCATCTCTCAGGTCCATTTGGGTACTTCTTTATAAATCTTCTTTAGCAAAGTCAGCTTAGCTAAAACCTTACCCTCGACGTCTGATCACTCTGGAAATATAATTAGGCTCCACATTTTTCATCATCTTCTAGGTGGTGTTTGACCACCTTGGACTGCCTTCAGCAGGAATTCTGCTAGGTTGGCTTGGTCAGAAACACTCCTGATGTTTCTTCTGAGTGTTCCCATCTTCCACCTAACAGTGCCCACCCTAACTTCCTGCTTGGGTATAATGCCCCCTGTGTTCTGTCTTCAGAATTGAGCCTGATTCTATTCCGAGGCCTCTTCTCTCCGACTGAAATTGTCCTGAATAACATTTCTTTTTATTATTGTAAGTACTTTACAGGTCCGGTTTTTCTTTGACATTTTGTGAATCCACATTTCTGGACTAAGCTGATAAATGACCGAGTTCTAGTGACTCCTTGACACAATCAGCACATTTACGCAGTTCTTCAAAGCAAATCAAGTACCAAAAGAAATGTTCTTGGCACTGGGTGGTGGTTCGTTTGCTTTGTGGTGGGAAAAGTTAGAAAGCACCCTTACTCCCTCTACTGTAACTCCTCAGGGGGGCTGAGGCTTCCCAGAAAGATGCCTGTTTATGAGTCACAGCACTGCACGAAAGAGACCTTACCTTGTTAATAGTATTTGCTTCATCCAGAAATGGCTACCTCATTTTGCAAGTCCACCCCAAATAGCAAGAATTGCTCAACTTTTAACCATGGAAGTTGAAATGCAAACCATTTCTGTATGCAGACTCAGAAAATCTGTCTTCCTTGAATGCCAGATGTCCTTGGGGCTTGACCATTTAATTGGCCATAGCTTAATATAAAACGTGGTCTTTGTGGATTATGGTCTCCATGTAAATATTTCATTGGCTTTGCTTTTTACTCCTATAAAGTTTGGTTTTATTCTCTAGAAAAAACTTCAAGGAAAGCTGTAAGCTTCCTGCATTGTCTTTATAGACAATCCATGCTGTAACGAATGTCCCTTGCTCGCAAACTCTACCATGCCTCATTATTGTGAAGCACACATTTGTGTATGTGCTTCTTAAACTCCCTTATATTCCAGTAGTTGTGTAATGAGAGAGAAAAGAGAGGTAACATTAACCTAGCTCTATAGGTAATTACAGGATACAATAGCTTGGTGCAGCCTTCACAATCCTTCGGTGCCTAGAAACACCTTCTATACAGTATTTTTTTATGCAAAGGCCTGCTCTTTTCATTGTGCATACAACGTGATTGCTGGTTTGACACTGCAGGCTACACTGGTTTTATGAAGGATTAAATGCCACCTGAGACATATTTATCCTAAATAAATCACAAACGGTAAACTGCAGCATGTCAGTGTCAACACCCTGGCCTGCAGCGGAAAGGTTAGCCATACAGGACTAAGCACAGTTAGGAATTAGCATCGAAGCCGCCGGGCTGCTGCTAACGGGAGAAATGATCAAGAAATATTTCCACTGAAAAGCACTCCCCCTCCTTTTTTTTTTAACATGTATGAGAAGCCTGGAGAGGGCCATCACTTTGTAAAGGTCACCTCTATCCTGATAACAAACGAGAGTTGATCCTGTCATTGTTTGCAGAAGACTGTTTAAGAAGGGCTGAATAGCCCTGCCATTTTTAGGAAACATGAGATAATCACACTCAGCTAATTATGAATCTTGGTGTCAAATCTGAAGTTTTCCTTCCTATAATTTTGGACGGGTGGCTGTGGATAGGGATTGGGATGAACTCAAAGCACAGAGAGGAAACCAGGAACAGAGCAAAAGGCCAGTTCTCTTCCCCTGTTGTCTCAGGGAGGGAATCCCCTTGCTCCCATGCTAGGAATTAAACCCATGACCACAGGCATGGTAGGCAAGCACTTAACCACTGAGCTGCACCCCTAGACCCCAGGAAGAGATATTAAAGGGTACTTTACTGACACAAAGACAGGACCAGCTTCTTTTCCTCTCATGTCTGCTCTCCACATTTTCTAGGTTCTAACCAAGATAAGAGTATGTTATTGTTGCCAAAATGTGCCTGGGCCATTTGCTAAGCATTCATAAAACAGTATCAGGCTGCGGGAGACACCATCTGAAAGACAGTAGAGGAGAGAGGGTGCAACCACCCAGGCAGGTATGGGTCTTGTGAGTTCTCGCTGATGCACAATGGCTAGCTGGCCACTCAGAAAAACAAGTCATTATGTTTTAATGCTTTAATTTTATTTCAAAGAAAACAAACAGAACAAAAACAACTTTTGCCTTTGAGGGAGGAGATTATTTTACAATTTGGGAAAAAAATAAGACCAATAGTATCAAGAAACAAATTACTGAAACATAAACTTGCATTCAACTGTTGAGTGAATCCATAACTAAACAGACAATGCTGGTCAGAGCGAGGGCCACAGGATTGCAGTTTCTATTTGTTAATGATCAATGTCAGCTTTTGCATACTGATATAATTACAAATAAATCTGCAAAATGATATCAATATGAACATTTATTATAAAAAGCAAAATATTGATATAGACAATATTTTCCAGAGTGTACATTTCAAATATAGATTTAGGATATGAAACTAAGTCAAAATTAGAAGCATCAGTTGTCTTAATTAAGGGATAATTTAACTGAATATAAACTTCAAGGCTTACTCAAGGAGTAAGATTTCTTTTATGTAGTATGAGACCAGAGCAAAGGGGACACCTAAAATGTTTGAAAAGAGGAAATTTATATATGAAACAAATTAACAGGCTTCCTTTGGTCTGGTGATGCCTTTATCCTAAAATTTAAAAAAAAAAAAAAAAAAAAAAACACAGGATTTTCTTTTTAATTATACCTGATTTAGAAGACTAACCACACCAAAGAACAAAAAAAAAAAAAAAAAAAAAAAAGAATGGGATGGCCTGCTTCAGGATGCAATCACAGCAGCTGCAATCTATGACTAAACGCATAAGGAAACGATGACAGAGCTGCATGCCAGGCAGCTGGAGCTAAGAGGCTGAGGCTTTAGGAGACATTTCTTACCTATTTCCCACCATGGGGACCATCTTTTGATGACTGAAATGGGACAACATTTGTAGGATAAAGCCAGGGAGAATTGTTTCTCCTCAGTGCAGTGGTGGAACAGGTGGAAAGCCATGAGCAAAGGACCAAACAGTGACAGGCTCCATGGCACAGGGCTGGCCTGCCTGCCTCGGCCTTCTCAGAGGGCCCTGACTCTTTCTTGGCCAGCCTTGCTCTGGGCTTTCCATGTGTGTCTTTTTGGTGGCTGACGTTACCCCCACCAGAAGGGCATGTGCAGCACTGTCTGAAGTTATGTCGTCATCACTGTTTGAAAGGTTTACAAAGCTCAGGGAACACTGTGCCAGCTTGAGAGGGATCTTTGCACACCTGCCTTATGCCCAGCGTTGAGGCTGTAATTCATGCTTCTAGGAGCTCACTACTTTCTCTTTGGCTCTGAATCACTGTCGCTGCCGGGGTGCCTTCCTGGGTATAAATGACCATGCTTGTCAACTGTTCGGTGCCATTTGGGACCATAGCCTCAGAGGTGAGTGCAGCCCCAGCCTGAAGGATCTCCTGAGAGTTGGTGGTCTCTATCACAGTGTGAGAGTACACACCCGCCTCATCCTGTACCCCTGGGGGCAATTCTGTCACAATGTAGTGAGTTGCACCCTCTGGAAAGTTGCTGCCAGACTCCCGGACCATGGCTTGGACCAGTTCCTCCGTCACAATGATCTGCGAGATTTCCCCCTCAGATTCTACCAGGTCCACGTGCTCAGCTGGCACCCGCAGGCTGTGGGCCTCAGCTTCCTGCATGATGAACTGGGAGGCCTCCCCAGCTACCATGTGGACAGTGCCTTCCTCGTTCAAGATGACTTGGGTAACGCCATCCTTGATGAGTTGGCCAGTTGTGGCAGTGTCACACACAGCAAACTGGAGGACTCCTTGGACCATCTTCTTGAAGGCCACCTGAGCCCGCTCCTGAGATGCGATGATGGCTGAGGGCCGGACAACCTGGGTCAGCACCTCCACAGCGGCTGGACTCTCCTGAGCATCTTGGAACATCTGGGTCTCTGGGGCTTCAGGGTCGGGAGTTGCGTGCAGTGCTTCCTGACTGGGCAGTTGGATCAGCACATCCTTGTGGTCAGGCCTGTCCTTTTCCTCATGCCCAGCCCTACCTTCTGCCTCCCCCAACTCAGTGACAGCACATAGCAATGCATCTAAGGCTGAAGAGGCATCAGGTGGAGGAACTCCACCCTCTGAGAGACTTAAAACCTCCTGTTTGGTCACCTGCTGTATCACAGAGCCACCTGGATCAAGGGACTCATCCATACTATGACCTTCCACTGAGCCCCCAACGACAACCATCTGGGTGGCCCCCTCTGTCAGCTGCTCAGGGAGAACAGGTCCGGGCACTACGCTGCCCATGTGTGCCCCATTCTGACTTGTGGTGATGACCTGCCCATCTTCTGTGATGTGCACCACCCTCGCCACCTGGCCAGCCACTGCCAGTGTCTGCAGTGTGGCTGCAGCTGTTTCCTCCATGGAGGCATCAAGGGCAAACTCCCCGTCATACCCCTGGATGATGATGACCTGCTGGACTTGCTCAGGGGGCTCAGCCTGCCTCCTGCTATTCCTAAGAGACTTCTCTTTGACTGGAGACTCCTCTGCAAGTGCGGCAGCAGTGAAAGGGCTGTCTGTTTCCACAAAGGTGGCTCCTTGTCCCTTCAGACGGCACTCATAGGACTTGGACACAATGCCTATGGGAGACAGTGACCAGTTAGAGACTAGAAAAAGACTTTCAGGCTTAAAAGTAAGATAGTTCTGCAGATACCTCACTAGAAACACTGTGACTCACTATGTAAAAGCATTATGAGCTCTGAAGACCAGAAGCATCATGGGGCTACACATTCATGTGGGCACTTACAGGTGTGTTAAAGGTTTGAGAGTGCAAATAGTTGTATGTTTGAGATGCATTTTTCCAGACTCTTGGGTTAACTGTCCAAACAGAACACTTAGAAAGATTGTTTGCCTTTCTGGTTCCTGGGGAAGAGGGTGGTCAGCTCCCTCAGTCATCATCATCTCTAACAATACACACAGTGAGTACAGCTCAGCAAACAGCCAGCAGCAGGATTCTCTAACTCAAAGGAAAATCTTTTCTTAATGTCTGAAGATTACATATAGTATATTTGTTTAGTCAACAAAAAGAATGAAAGCTTTGCGGATTGAATTTTAAAAACCTGTTGTCAATAAACACAGTTATAAGAGTTTAATGTTGCAAATATTTATTCAGTGTCTACTATGTGTCAGGCACTGAACGTAGGTGAAGACAGGCCTGGTGTGACCACAGCAAGTCCCTGTGGGCTGGGCACACAGATATATATATCCAGCTTGTCCCCGTCCATGCTCAGTCCTGGGTGCCTGGTGTGGAGCACATGCACAGCAAGGTCATGTCGGCTCAGTGGTTAGGATACTAGGGAAGGTGACGAGGGTAATCACAGAGAGGCCACACACTCAGGCTGTGGAACAGTGTATTCAGCAAAAGATCAAAGAAAGAACATTTAATCCTGAATGGCTTGAGTCATGCACAGAGGGCTGGGAGGAGGGAGCCCCCCTCCCTAGAGGGATACAGGCAAGGAGGTCTGTGGCCCTGAGTATCCTCTGCAGTGGCCGGTGACCATCTAAAAGTTTAGGCTTTTAGGAGATTAAATAATTACCTCAGGCCAGGCTGCTCAAGGCTTCACACACCCTGTACTAAGGCATCTGGCCACGGGCTGTGAAGAAACCTGTGGAATGTTTCTAAACATAAAAACTGTGCAACTGTAACAGAGGAAAGGTGCAAAATTTATGATCTTCCATGTCAGCCCCAAATTCCCTTTAGTGAAAACACTTACTCTTTAGAAAATGCCACAATAAAACTCTTGGGACATGGGCAGAAGGAATTAGGGGAGATGGTTAAGTAGCTCTGTGAATCAAGAAGAGGAAGGGCAAGAGGTGCAAGGTCAGAAGGGAAGAGGGGAGCAGGGAGTCCCATGGCCTGGGGCCAGCTAGGCAAAGAAGGGCCGTGCAGGCCCCTACCTGGCTGGCCACCAGTCATACCGATTTATGATTCATAAGTTGGACACCATAAGTTGGGGGGAAATGCCTCCCCTCAGGAAGGTGGGGGGTCCCAAAAGGCCAGGCTGCCACAGGAATGAAAGCTCCAAGCCTTCCAGGTCTGGGCTGGGACTTGAGTTGCACTACACTAGGGGAAGAAACCCTGACAGCAGCACAGGACTGAGGGGAGGCCAGCGGTGGGGGCACACTTGCACACCCACCAACATTATCTGAACGTTATCTGGACTGCTCTGTAACCTGACAGGGAAAGACATGACTGGGAACTGAAAAATTAATTTTTCATAAAAAAGAGACTGAGCCTTAAATCAGAGCTCCTGTTTTTTTCTTTTAATCCTACCTTTTCTACCAAGTTTTCTTTTTATCGTTTCCTTCCCTCCCAAATAAGAATGATCTGGGGACTGGGGATTTAGCTCAGTGGTTCTGGTGCCTGCCTTGCAAGCACAAGGTCCTGAGTTTGATCCCCAGTACCAAAAAAAAAAAAGAAGAATGATTTGTAAACAATCTGTATTCAAAATTCTATATATCAACAGCAACTGAATTTTTGGGACATTCCAACTTTCTTCAATATGGATCAGTTTTTTTAACAGTGCATTTTTATCTTTACCAAAGGAAAGAAAAAAATTAAGAATTGTTAAAGAGTATGTATTATTGGCATCCCTTAAAGACAACCATTTTGCTTACCGCAATAGTGTTGTTCTGCAAAAAAGCATTTCTTTCCCCAGCCACTGAGGCCTGTCTTCCAACATCTCAGCTGGGATGGCAGAATCTGCTAATCATATTGACCAAGAGGACACATCCAGGCTTATGCCCAAACTGTAGGACAGTGGTCCTGGATTCAAAGGTATTAACTGTTATATATTAACATTTATTCTTTTCTGGAGAATTCCCCATAGTATGAATAATAGAAAAGCTACAGAATCATGGAAGTTTAGGTCAAAAAAAGAGTGAGGGGCCAACTAGACTAGAACCAGTCCCCAAATCCCCTTCCTTTCATGCTCATTTAGCAAGCACAAACTCCACAAGCAACAGGTGTCTGTCTGGGCAGCGAAGGTGAGTCTGTCACATCTTAATGCCAACCAACCTTCCTGAAGAAGGATCCAGAATGTCCGTGAGTCAATTAAAGGAATGCCTAGCTAGAGTGTCCCTTGTTTTTTCTCAGGTATGACCCTAGCAATGATGGAGATTAACTGGGTACCACTAAACCAGCCTCCCAGCAGGTTTGCTGAAGCAAGTGCTTATTGAAGAGGCACAGGGCAGTAGTCACAGGTGGGAAAATTGCAGTACTCACGCCCTTGGGTTTTACCTGGAGAGTTTGGAAGGCCTGTGAGTGAGCCTTCAAAAGGCTTTGCCTGGGAACCTGCCAGAAGTTCAGAGCTCCTTCCTTGCCTCACCTGCCCCTCCTCTCACTTTACATAGGAGAAACAGCCCTTCAGTGACCTTTCCTGGGCCTGTGTCTGGCCCCGTAGTTTGGAAGATATGTGTGACATCAAAGCATTTGGATCCTAGAAAGGCTTGAATTACTGCCTATATGTTTTTACCTGATCACGTTATCTGCTAAGCTTTAATCCTCCCTAAATTTTCTCTTCTCCAAAAGGTCAGAATGAGGGTTAGTCTATAAGCAAAAAGAAGGCCTGATATTAGTGAAATTCCATAGAGTTGCCACATTCCTACTCCATTTATGCCCAAGTTTGGGACAGGACTGGTGTGGTCAATCTCTGGTCAATCTGCTACTCACTAGGACCTCTAGCTTTTGTTTACTGTGCTTGATGAATTCTTTCTCTGGTATGTGTGCAATGTTTTCTCAGGCCTTACTTTTCTTCCTAGGATGCAATATCCACTTGTCTTCTTTAAACTCCGAACTTAAGTTTGTTTCTGTCCATTGTCTAATTTCATTCTTAATCTATTTCAGAAATTGGGCGGAGAGGGGGAAAAGGAAATAAGGACACAAAAAGAAGGTAGTCTTCAAATCATTAATCTCAGAAGAGGACATTGTCATTACATTAAAAATCAGGACAAATGATACAGTTGGGGAGGGGGAGAGCAAACATCCTATTCTTAGGCCATTTCCTAAAGAAATTACATGCTGAAGTCTAAGCAATTGTGTGCTTCATTTGGCAACTGGATGGAAAATCTCTTGAGTGCAGAATGATCCTTTGAATCTCTTGGAGCACTGATAATTATGCTATTCTGAACTACTTACTGAATTTATTTGAATCCAGAGGTGGGTTAAGCCACTTCCAGACCATTAAAGTAAACTACATGGGTAAATACTGCTGTCAGGAGGGGCTGTGATGAAGCTTAACACCACCAATGTCTTAACCTCTGGCAGCACTGGCCCAGCTAGCTAGTCCATCAGTTCATAAATGTGAGTGTAGGTCCATCTTTTGATTCAGCAATTTAATAACTTCGAGTGCTGTCAGTACTGCTTTGAAAAATAGCACCTATAAAATGTAACAGCCTCAATCAGATTGAAAAAGATTCACCCACTCACCCACTGAAGATTCTTCCATTTCAACCATAATGAATTAATGTGGAACTATGTAGAAGTTCAAATGTCATTTAAACGAATGTGAATCTCCACTGTAACTTTAAATTCCAACTGAGCTATGACCAAGAATTTACTGAGCACATCAACTTCAGTTTTGGGTCTCTTTCTAGTAAACATGAACTGTAAAGTCCACCAATGCAAATGGTGAAACAGATATGGCATCTGGAAAACAGAACTATTGTATAGGTTTTATCCTTAGTGGTTTAGTCACAGTTATAGCTCCAAAAGTGCACAGATCTTTAATAGACCATGGATGCCCAACATGATATTTGTGTTGTACTTTATGTTTTTAAAAGACATTGTCAGATTTCAATATGATAATAGCAGCTAATCAAAATAGTATGCTTAAATTCAGTCCTCTTTGGATCGGTTTCTAATGGAGCAATACGTTGTCTTGTACAGAAGGTGCAAATGAAGTTAAATGTAGCTTTGTGCCTGTTTATGAAATCCTGGCTTATTGCTCATTTGCTTTCATAGAACTCCCTTCTCATTGCTAAATGCACTGAATGTTTACAACTCAGTTGAAATAAAAAGGTTTGTTGAGGTGTTTGAGGATCTATTTTCAGGGAAATGATTTAGAATTAATTTGCTTTTCCAGAATGCCATGATGAAGCTGTGGCCCCTTCTGTTAGTGAACAGCCCAAAAGGTAGAAAACACAACTCTACCCTATAGGAGGGGTGGCAAGTTGTGGAGACTGGTGCTCCCCAAAATTGTGCTGTGCCCTGCTCCACCCTTCTCCGCTCCTGGGAAGCAGAGAGAGGGCTGAGCACCTGACTCTCTCCCTTTTGTGGTATGCTATTCTTTCCTTACTGTCATCATTTTTTCCCACAGAATAAATACCTTATGCTTTTGTTAAGCTTACATTTAATTAAAATGTACAGAATTTGTGCAGTAAACTCGAATGAAACAAATAAAACAAGGGCCCCCTCTCTTGAAGGCATACGTTGTGAATGAAAAATGTCATTACAGACTAAAAAATTTTGCAGTAAACAGGGCCTACAGAGAGAAGTTTCCCCTGTAATGACATCCATAAAATACACAAATGGCACTTTTAGTACCATCCTGAATATGGCATTTTCTGTGCTCTACACACAATCTAAATGGTTTGATCATAGAGCATAATACTCCATTGGGTTTATAGAACAATCAATGTTCCATAAAATGATGTATTTATCCAATAGTAGGCTCAGCAGTTACTGGTGTATGACATTGTAGGACACAAGCTTGGGCTCCTCAGCAGCACACATGCTGGCTGTAAAACTTATCTAACACCACTTCAACAACTTCATCTCATCTGTGGCAAGTAATTTGTGGAAGACTCAGCTTGGTTTAAAAAAAAACTTGTAATAAAAATTCATAGAATTTTCAGGAGAATGAAAGCTAATGACAATAGAAAGGTCACATTGTGTCTGCACTAAAGGGGTCAAAGGTTGTTGGCAGTTCTAAAACTGAAAGTAGATTTCATGCATCGCGTAGCAGATAAAGATGGCATTAAAAAGATATGTCATAGGGTGAAACGCCTGATGCCTGCGAGAGCCTGTGTTAATATCCTATGTAAACTGCTTTGTTGCTACGAGGCAGCATTTATTTTACATTTCTAAGACTCTCAAGAACCAGTATAAATGTTTATACATTGCTAGGTCACGTTTCAAATGCTCTGTGTAGTACAGATTTTATGATTTGGTAGGGCCACTAAGTTTGAAAATGCTGGGTTGGTTCATTGTCACAATTAAAGCACTTTGAATATAAAGCAACTCAAAAAACATTACTTTTCATGTAAAAATTTGGGACACACATGACATTGTGATTCTTAAACCACATATAATTTTTCTAGGCTTCAATTCTAAGATGTAATTTTAACAAGAATGTTAAGAAATCATACTTAATATCTCTTAAAATGAAACAATATTAACAGATTATGCTAATAAATTAAAGCCATATTTTAATGTCACAAAAGCTTATAAGTTTCTCAAGTGAAAGCAGGAAAAATGACAAATTAAAATTCAATGAAATATAACCTTTTAGAAATTTCAAAGCAGAGAATACATTATTCTTACAATAGCAGTCACCAATAGTTTAGCCAGTCAAATCGATGCTGATAATTGCTCTGTAATTTATTCATTTTATAGATGGTAACAACCCCTGGCATTAGGATGCCCCCATCCCACCTGGCTCAGAAGAAGCATGTGCTTTCTGAGCTGACACCAGTCCACATCGTGTGGCCTTCCCTGCCTCAGAGACACTGCCCATGCCACACAGTGCAAATGTCCTCAAGTTCCTGGAGCAAAAACTCTAGCCAAGTCATCTAGGGACTTGTCTGGGATCAAAGAAACAACATTAATCTGGTATAATAACCATGACAGGGTCAAAGTAACCTCTTGTCGTTCTATCCCAACAACTAAATGACAACTTCTCCTTTGGGAACACAGGTTGATCTATACCTCACACCTCTCTACTACTTCAAGGGCTAGGAACACACTCTGGACACTGTTACTAAAATTTACATAGAAATAAGTAGGTTATTTGAGATACAAAATTAAGACTTATTTTTAGCCTCTGACATGCTTATTAAACATGCTAGCTATAGCAGTGAGCTTTGTTTCTAAGCAGAGTCTTGGATATTTTAAACCTAAGGTAAACCAAAACTGGCCTGAGCTGACCTAATCGTGTGTTAAATATATCATAATGATAATTACACATCATTTTGGTAAATACCTGCCTTAAACCACATATGCAAATACAAAGCTGTATGTTGAAGCATTAGAGTGGAAGCCATTGCTACTCCCTCAATTTCAATGGGAGGCTACTGTTTCACATGAAAAGATGAGAAAAATATTATTCTGTGAAAAGTGAACTTGAGTCTACACCATTTCTGAGAAACTCTTTCATGTAAGTTCAAATATAATTTTTCTGTGTGTGTATATGTTATTTGGGATTGCACCCAGGTTCTTTATAGTGAGCTATATTCCCAACCCTTTTTGTATTTTGAGACAGGATCTCTCTGAGTTGCCAAGTTGCCAGGTTAAGCTCAAACTTGTAATCCTACTGCCTCAGTCTCCTAGAGAGCTGGTATTACAAGTGTGTGTCACCATGCCCAGCTTCCAATTAAGACATAAACTTTATTCCTTATTTTTTCTGGATATCTCAGAATTCTTTTTGAAAGCTCTGGTTGTTACCAGGACCCTGCCACTACCCTTAACATTGGTAAAAACAGAAAATAATCTATAAGTCCCCTGAAAAGAATTCTAAAATATCCAGAAAAAAAATGAGGAATAAATTTTATGTCAAGTTGGAGATATACAATCATTCAGGTTTCCAACTTTACTAAGAATAGTCTCCATAGGCTCAGGTACTTCTATGGGCATTGAAGAGTGACCAAGAATAAAAGACAGTATTTTACCTTTAAAGTCACAAACCCTAAGAAATTTTGTATTATATCAGACCCTTAGGTATATATTATCATTTCCATGCATGAAGATCTAACAGTAATAGGAGTTATGCACACAAATCTCACTCAGTGAGGTAAGGAGTGTCCTTTAAGGTTATCTTGACAGGCTTTGGGGGGTGGGGGGAGGGCAGTGGTTAACTGTTTCTCTGCTGTGCAGAAGCCTAAAAAGCTACATAAATAAGTCATTATGTACCAACATAACTTTGGACATTTGACTCATGTAATAGAAATGATGTCATCGAATTTCAAAGAAGGCGATGAAATGGCACTTTCAAGTTAGACTATAAAGTGCTCTGATCTTGTCATTTACGAATGCAGAGTACTTCTTAAAAACAACCAGTTAACTTACCAGCAGAGTCCTCAAATGTCTTAAGTCCTAGGTGTTTGGAACAAACTAAGGTAGGAGTAACACAGGGTGAGTCCATGTGGGTATCAGCACAGGGTGTGGCATGCATTCTGCACACATTTTGGTGCTGGGGTCAACCCTGACTACTGGGGATTGGGGGCTCTCTTGGATGTTCATGCTTTTTCTTCCAATGCAGCCTCCCTGGGAGTGTGTGTTCTTAGACACTAAGGCTCACCTGTTCCCATGCACCTTACTGTGTCCATGCTAGTGACAACAGCCTAACAACAGTGACAATAGGAGCATTCTTCCCACTTTTCTGCAGAGGAACCTAGAGTCTTGGAAATGAACTGGGGAATATAAGGCAATGACATATCTTCCTGAAGACTTGCAAACTCTACTAGCTAGACTGTACCCACCTGCTGACTATAAGGCTGCCACTGTTTGACTTAAATACTTAACAAACTAGTACAGAAATTCTTCTCTACTTTATAGAATCAGGAAATTAAGAAGCCCAACGACCTTTTCTTAAATGTCCTCTGACAGTCTAAAAACACCCAATATAGATAACACAACACTGGGAGACAAGGCCTATTTTTCAAAAAGTGTACACATTACACACACCTTAAAATTATGCAAATAAGAAGCCCAGCCAATGTCATTGGAGGGCACACCTCTGACAAGGCAGACTTCAAAGGGCTAACCAGGCAGATTCAGCTTGTTTGCTTTTTGTTTTCCTGGCAAACCCTATAAAAAGATCACATTCACTTTTGTAGTCATGTTCATATTTTCTTTATATTATAGCATCTTCATCTTTCCCTAGGAAATGAGAGCAAACAGACATTTGTCTTCATTGTAGACACTTTTGTATGAAGGTAAAAAGCAAACCGCTTCTCAATAACAGCACAGAGGCACCATTAAAATCAAATTTACAGTAAACAGATCCTACAGCTGGGGTAAAACACTAACTGTTAGTATTTTAATTATCCGCAAAGCTTTCGGAGGTTTAACATCTGCTTGTAGCCAAATGACGGCAGCTGCTTGTGTACACTTAAAGCAATGCGATTTGTTCTCTACATCTGAAAATGAATCGTATGTTCTGGACACATGGCTGCTATTTCCTCCTGAGCTGGTTGTGTGAGGGGACCCTAAATGTCTTGTTGTTGAGATCCTAGCCAAGCTGACCTCTTCACAGGCAAAAATCCTTGAGTCTATGAAGAGAAGACATTAGAGATGGTGCCAGAGGCCAGTATTGGCCCGAGTATGGCCAGCAATGCCATCAAGGTGCTGGTATGGGGTGGGGTGTTGTCACTGCACTCTACAGTGACTTCCAGGACAGGACACCATGGCACGAAGTGAGGAAACAAAGAAGTTTGTGAGAATAAACAAACAGTGGGCTGGGTCCCTCCTGAGGTCTAACCAGGAGACTCAGAGAGCAACCTGGTACTGTGCTTGGTCTCAGGCAAAGTCCATGCTGGGCCTTTTGCCAGCGCTACACATGGGCACAGTCCTGGGCAGAGGCACGGCCAAGACAGGGTGGATGCTGCCATGGTCAAGGAAGAAAAACTAATATTTTCTTTTAACCAGTGGATACTGCAATCTTTACTTTGAATATTTCCCTGAACATTTACACTAAATTCCTACTTAAAACTGTAGAATATCTGTGGCTTGGACCCTCGAGAAAGTATGTCTGGGGTAATAAAGTTTAAATTGACTTTAGTCATATGAAAGACAAATTATGAGGCCTGAACCCTTGTTTTGAAATGAGCAGAATGAATATAAACTAACTTACAAATTCAAATGCTGAGTAAATGCCAGCACTTGGAGCCTGAGGTTTATGCTTACGCAACATGGCAAATGAGTATCAGCAGTTTTCCCTTCACAAACCTGGCCTGTTTTTTTTCTCCCCTAGTACTGGGGATTGAACACAGGGCCTTCACACTGAGCTATACTGCATGGGTTTTGAAGAGCAAGAGTGAGAAGGAAATCCTTAAAAAGCACAATAGAAAACCTGAGTGAATACCAACTCCAGGCCTGATGGGTTCATATTCCATCTGGCACTTCTGTGCATGTCTAAAATTGCATGCAGTTATGTGCCTGCACACAGTGGGTGTGGCTGATCATAAGAGCATATGAAGTGTTTTGCACTACTTTGTCTCAGCAGCTATGCATACCATACTTAGAATCCCTCCGACAAGTTTCCACAGTATGCACATATTTAAAATAGGGTAAAAAGTCCAAAAGATGCAGTCATGAGTCATGAAGTAGCTGGGGCTACGTACAAGGCCATACATATGAGTCCACTGTGCTGCAGAAGGGTGTAAACTTAGAACTATCTTCTTAAAATTATTATTATTAGTTCTTTACAGAGTTCAAAGGCCTTATCAAACAGGCAATACTATTTTGCCTGTAAAGAGTAAAACACTGTTTACAAGGAGTTGGACAGTGCTTTCCTACTGGCAGGCATATGTGACCACTAGCATGTGATATCAACTGTGGACATTAATCATTTCTACCAGCATGTGTGTTTCAACCCACCATGATGCACATGTAAGGAAGTGAAAACAAAGCTGTGCACAGAATGTCAAGAGACAAGTACCATAAAGGAGATGTTCCCTCCCCAACCCGAAGATATTCTATGTGGGGAATGGTGACTGAGACTTGTTGGAAATTTAAACCACCCTTTGTGAGCAAAACTTAGGAATTCTCCTAAGAAACATGGTTATATTGAGCAAGTACTGTCCAGGGTCCATATGGTTGCACAGTCAGTTGCTCATGGAAATAATTTTCAACAAGGTTTGGAAAAGAAGATCTTAGAATATATTTTACATGGACCACTTCTGCTAGAATCCCCAGGCCCACAAAATAAAAAGTAGGCCTGACAGTAGGGAGCTTCACTGATACGGGGGTGTAAAGCAGGCTGTCAAGCCCTCATAAAGAAAGTGGGGTTTGCCCTGCCATTCTTCACTTACTATGTGTGGGCCAACAAATGTCTCATGCCAACATTCTAAAGAGGCAAAGCTAATCTAGGGTATAGACACAACTCTTGCAGCATGCAATGCCACCTGATAATTTCATTACACAATGGCACAGAATGGGTTATTACTACTTTCTAAAATTCAACAGTTTCCAATGCTTAATCCAAGTGAAATTTTCTTGTTTCTTGAGACATATGCACACATAAACATTTATGAACATGGAAACACCCTCAGGAGCTTACACACAGGTGCAACCACAGCCCACAGTGTTCCAGCTAGTCTAATGTTCCATTCCATCCTCCTCACCTCACTCCTGGCCTATAGGTCTTTAACACACCTACTGTAGGTGCAAATCTGTGACAGGCAGGTTGAGTGCAGAAATGAGGTCAGGAAGGAGGAGCTCTTCTTCCTCAGGAGTCCCTCACCCGATGATTGAGTTGATCCTCAGCAGCAGGCTGAGGTGAAAGTCTTGAGTCTCGGGGCTTGAGCAACAGCTGTTGACACTTAAGAGCTGTGAAGGTTTTTTTAGAGGGTAGGCAGGACATTTGAAGAATGGCAGCAGTTTTAAAACCTCCATGGTTCAGCACTTCCATTCAGCATCAGTGCCTCTCCCCCAGAACCCTGAATATGGCCTCCTCCACCACTCACATGGCCTGGATGCTATCACTTGACCTCACTGGGATGGGAAGTAAGATCACACCGCTGCTATCTTGACAATTTAAGGGGAGTCAGAGGATGGTAGAAAAAGGCAATGACATTGAAAGGTAAATGTTTACTGGGAAAACCAATGGCACACTTATTACGAGAATTTCTAGGTTTCTCAAATAAGCGTGGAAGAAATGCACTTGACACTTGTGATTTATCATGACAATGGAAAGATCTGTGTTATAAGGCTAAGGAATTAAAATTTGTCCATTAGAAAATATTTACATGTCCCCAGTTGTGCATTTCTTTAACTTGAGAGCTGTTTTAGGTTTTAGAGAAATCACTAGATATTTATCTAGCCCAACCTCTGACTCATTGCAGGGAACTTTTTGCATTCATATATGTGCTCACTTTTTCTGCTACTATCAGAGGTCACTGAATGCAGGACTGTGGTACCTACCACAGCAGCTCCAACACCTGGCATGCCACAGACCTCAGTAAGTGAGTACTGCAATCAAGAGAAGATGAGCGCCTACAGGGAAGTACTAAATCATATTTAAAATACCTTCCAGCAAAGCAAAGCAAATGAACACTGATGTCAGTGTGCTTGGGGCCATTCCTCACCACAGCTGCAACAGGGGGCTGTCAGAGACTGGTCTCCGTGGATCCCTCTCATTTATGCATATCTTGCCTGCTGAGGCAAGGTTCTGATTGCTTTTATTTACAGTATCCTTCCATGGCCTAGAAGTTTCTAGAGTAAGCAGCCATAGAAGACTCAAGGTCTTCTTCCAGGGTAAAGGACACATTTATTTATTGTCCATTATAAAAAAAAGATATGCTCCTGTTGGGCCAAGAAAGGCAGGCTTGCTGTTCATGCTGAAAGATGTGGGCTCTCCAAGCTCAGTTTCTCTTATACTACAAGCCACTGTGTGCACTGGTGTTATCACATCTTCACATCAGCCTGGGAGAACTAGGACTCGGGGAACTGGGGCACATGCTACCTCTTTGCTGACTGCTGTTGACTGTAACACAGTCCTTTGTCCCTGACCCAAGAGTCCTATGCCCTCTATTAGCACCCGTGAACTGTGGCAGGATAATTTGTTAGTTTGCAAGTTGGCAAAAAATCAAAAGTTTCATAGTTCTAGACAGTTGCCTGAATTCCTTAAATCTTGATATCTTAATCTCTAACTGGAGGTAATAATACTTATTATCCTACGTAGAAAATGGGACAGTTCATGTAAATACTCAGCAGTGTGCCTGACACATAGTAAGGGGTCTGTATATGTTAGGCTTTGTCTTTATACTTTATTTATTTATTTATTTTTGTATTAAATTCTTTTATTGGTACACTGTAGGTATACAACACAATTACATTTCTCATTGGGAATTGTACCTTTATATAATGCATCTTGGTTCTTATTTTTTCCCCATTCCTAGCCCTCCCTTCATGCCCTCCACCCTTCCCTATTTACAAAGACTTTATTTCCATTTTTTCCATTTCTCATCATTTTTTCCTTTCCCTTCTTTCCTTTGTCTTTGTACTTTAAGTATAGTGCCTTATAGCTTGGTTCATGTCATCTGAAGTTGGTTCATAATACAACTAATATTTGTGGTTATAGAACATATTGCACATGTAATGTAAAGTCCTTCAATCAGGAGTTCAAAAATATTGCTCAAAGTAGGACAGCAAGAAAAAGACTTCAAAGTCCTAGTGGCCTGGATAGTCAACATGGTAGCATGGCTGCATCAATATAAGTATAGTAGAGTATGATGGCATACCAGTAGGCTGTATTTAGGGTGCCACAGATAGTTTCTAGCTCCACATTCTAAGAGAAACACAAATAGACATGAATACAGAGAAGAGAAAACTAATTTGGACTTGAATACATAAAGGTTTACACCTCCAAATACTTAAAGGAGTAGTAGAATAGATTCTTTGTACATTTTTCTAGAGGCAAAATGGAGACCAGCAGAGAGAAGTTACAGAGAAGTAAACTTCGCCTCTATCACACTGATGGAGAAAATGAAGTACAACACTTAGTAGCTGAGTCTATTAGAAAACACTGGATGCCCACTTTTTTTTTTGAGAGAACTCAAATTAGAGACTTGAGGGTCCTGTGAACATTGGATTCCAATTACAGATCCACTGAAGCAGGGAGCAGAGATTCTGCTGATTGTTCATGAGCCTACAAAGACAGATAACCTGAGAACTGACACATTTTTGGGACTCTGACAGACCATTATTTTGCTACAGTAAGTTATGCCAGAGTAAGAAGCCGGGATGCTTGCCATCAGGTGGTTGCTTCATCCTTGCTCCATCTCAGCTTCAGGTCCAGAAACCACCACACAGTTCTTGGGTAATATGCAGTTCCCTCAAACACAAATCAAATGTGAACTTTCTGTGCAATATCAGACATTTGAGTCTGCCCAAGGCCTTGTCTGGAGCACCCTTCTCAGCACTATTTTTTTTTTTTTGGTTAATTATATAACATACTACCTGACAGTGAGACCTTGGTGAGCAAAACTCAATGAGAATATAACTGACTGCAATTAGAAGTTATTTAGAAAGGGAATAAGGTGGCTGGGAGAAGGCACTATTCTTTTCTCCCACAGGAACAAACTGACAGCCACATTGCTTTCCCAGGCAATGACTGAGTATAACCAGACCATTCCTGCCAACCAGGGAACTTTCCTGCTATGTCACTGCAGGCTGCTCAATCTTTCTTTCTCCCGCCCAGGGCCAGACCTGCTCAGGGAGAGGATCTCTCTCTCCTTAGTTTCTGTTTCCTGGAGGACATCAGATAGCCTGGGTAGCACTGAAAGCGTTCCATGTCCTTTACTGTGGAAGAAGCAGACACCTTCTGAGTGGGAGGTGGGCACATAGTCTTGGGACACAAGGTGGTGGCCCAGTTGCTGCCTGAATAAAAGTTTCAATGGAGGGGAAGGGTGTTTTGGCTTCACAGTCCAGGCCCTTGAGAGATCTACTACAATAATGCCTACCAAGAGAGAGGAAGTGGCTGGATACACCAAGTGGCAGTCACCCCCATGCAGAAGATACTAAGAGACTGAAGGTGATAATAGGTACCTAAAGGTGAAGGGGGAGATTAGAAGGCCCCTTTGTGGCTTATGAGGGGCCCTCATCTCCATTTCTGGAACAGCAGACTGCTGCTGTGATGCCAGAGCTGCTGGGATGCTTGGATGGCAGCTGAAGTGGATGTGCAACAAAAGGTCATGGTCTGGCTTGGGAAAACAAGAAAGCCTGGACTACGGAACTGAGGATTTGGTTCTTAAGCCCCCTGATTCCCCAGAACTTACAGCAGGGCTCTCCTTCCTTAGTTTTGCTATGCTTAGGGGCACCCTTTCATAGTATCAGGCGCCCCACCTCCTCTCTTGGCTAACCTTAGCCAGGATAACTACGATTAAAGCCCAGAGAAACCAGTCATGTTGTGATGAGGGAGCAGTCACTATAGGAGCTGTAATCAGCTGGTATGTACTGATAGGGGCCAAGGAAGAACTCCTGAGATGGGATTTTGAAGTTGTTTGATCAAGGGGCCCAGGGCCAGGGATTTAGCTCAGTGGTTCTGGCACCTGCCTCACAAGTGCAAGGTCCAGAGTTCAATCCCCACTACAAAAAAAAAAAAAAAATAGATCAAGGGGCCCAGATGTCAGAATGGAAGAACAAGAATTCATTGCACTTTCTTGGGACACAAGACTTGATACGTCAGCCAAGAATCTAGAAGACAGAATAAACTTTCTCCTAGAGTTGCTCCTAGAAGCTTGGAGAGAGAGATGCCCAAGGTTCCTTGGAGACATGAGACAAAAAATAAAAAGGCAGAGGGGAACAGAAGGCTGGAATGGATATATTTTGGGAGGTCAGAAGAACCATTAGAGAATTATATTTCATGAGGGGACCCAGAGGACACAACATTCAAAAAGGCCATCAGAAGTGTGCTGAGCTGACAATTCAGAGGTGGCCTCTTCTGGAGGCTCAGGTCAGTGGTAGGAGAGACGGCTTGTTGGTGTCCATGGGGAAGATGAGGCCTTGAGGCTGGGCAGAGGCGCTTAACCACCCAAGCCAAGAGACCATAACTGCCTTAATGATTGCTAAGGGCAGTGAACAGAATTTGGCCTGCTGGGATCTGTGGAGACGGTGGAGCATAGCACCCCAGGGACGAACAGAACAGTAGCCAACAAGAATGATGCCTAACATCCACAACCACCCCGTCGCCCAGCCCCGCTTCAAATGCTGAAGTCTTAACCTCCAAGGGATGGTATTAGGATGTGGAGCCTTTGGGAGGTAATTAGGCCAAGAGGCTGAAGCCCTCAGGAATGTGATTTATGTCTTTACAATAAAAAGAGGCCCAGGTCAGAGAACCCCTTACCACTTCCATAGGTTCATGTGAAGATCTGTGAATTGGAGCAGGGGTGGGGTGTGGGGTGGGGGGTGTCCCTGATCAGACATCAAATATGCTGGGATCTTGATCTTGGATCTGTGTCTTTAAAAATGAGAAATAAATGTTTACTGGTTATCTAACTTATGGCATTCTTGTTGTAATAGCCCAAATGGACTAACATTCAAAAAAGGGCAAGAATGAAGGAGCCTGAGGCTTAGGGAAGTTGCCCCCATAAAACTCACTATTCTTTGTTTAGTTCTCAGACTGGAAGTAATTTTCAGATCAGGCCAGTGATTGGGCTCAGAGAGTTGGGCTCTGCAATACCTTGGCTGGGATGTGCTATATCATCTTTGTATTCTACCCAAAGGGATCTACACCCATTTCGCTCTATAGGCTAGACATGGGGAAAGGTCCTGCGCAGAGCTTTCCAGTAGTATTCTACACAGGATCTCTACTTATCTGATATTTGGAGACCGAAAAGTACCAGTATGGCCTCCACATGGGCTTAGGTGGTATCCTGGCCAGTGTCCAACGTATACAGGGCTTACTTCACTACTGTCCAAGGTTGACAAACTGTATGGCCTTGGGTTGGCCCTGAATGGAGCGAGTAGCCTATGGGTAAGAACTATTAGAATAGAGGAGGCCAAGAAACTTCCTGCCTAGAATGGTGTCTAAATAACACTGCAACCTGAACAATAAACAGAGGCCGGAGTATTGAAAACATAAAGGATGCAGGAGATGGCCTGTCTCATGTGTCCATTTCATTCACCAGACTGGCCTTACAGGATGCAGACTAATCCTAGAGAACGACTATACTTAACCAAGTGGTGGCCCCAACAACAGCTACTGTGCTAGCTCTTATAGTAGATTAAAAGGCCCCAGGAACCTGGTATGTGGCCATTTGATGACTGTTTCTTTTTTATTCTAATTAGAAAAGAGAATTAGAAATAGTCTGCTTTTGTATGGGATGGGCCACAAGATTCATTTACAGTGTACCTAAAAGCTATGTTAATCTCTTGCCCTCTGCAACAATACAGACCAAAGACACTGAACTGTTTGGACATTCATGAGAACATCACACTAATCCATAATATCAGCGACACCATACTGAGCACACTGGAAAAGCTAAGAAGTGGCTAGCACTCTAGAGGCTTGAGTAGAACACATGTAGTCAAAGAACAAGGATGAGCCCTAAATAGATTCAGGGGCCCACTACTTCAGACAAGAGTATAAGGTCCAGAGGATAAGGCCTATAGTGATATCCCCACCAAAGTAAGAAACAAAATACATTGTCTTGCATCTCCTATCACAAAGATGGCAGCACAACCTGGCAGGCCTCTGTGGGCATTACAGCCTGATGTTTCACTCCTAAGAATGGGTTCTAATCCATATACTGGGTAACATGAGTTTGAGTAGGGTTTGGAGTACACGAGGGCTCTGGAGCAGTCCAGGTGTTGGTATAGGCAGCCCTGTCTGAGTCATGATCTGCTAGATAGTGTGAGATTGGAGGCTGAGTGATGGGGAGAGAAGGAACATAGTAGGCCCTGGCACCCAAAGCAAAATTAAATGTCTTTGAGAAATACACCTGACAGAGGCAGAGATGGATCCCTTGATCACAAGGTGACAGTGGCCATGGAACAGAACTCATTACAAGTTGGGTTTTGACAGATTTGCCATTGTCCATAGCTGTCCACTGTGAGTAGGTTCTACTAGGCTCAACAAGCAGCAAAGTTGGAAGGTTTCAGCAGTAGTCCATCATCAGATGTTAACAGTACTTCTGGGATCAAGCCCAAGTAAGAACAGAAAGCTTGAGTAAGCTTTATGAGATGTATGTGGGCATACTGCACTGGACAGCAGACAATGTCAGGAATTTAAATCCCAAACAAACACTTTTTAAAAAGCCCAAAGATGCATACTCTTTGAGCACAACTACCACATCATTACTGAACTGTACAGCAGAATTCTTCCAAATAACAGACCTGGACACTGAAAGATTTTGAGTCATCAAACAAATACTGTCTGGATTTTGCCAAGACAAAAAAATATAGTATAGCAGCTCAAACCTTTCAATAGACTTCAACACTAGTGTTGAAACAGCTTTCCAGTAAATTCTGTTTTCAATAAGATTATTCTCCAAGGCTCTAGATAGGCCAGAGGTTTTAATTGCACTTACGTTGCTAATTTAAATTTCCTGTATGGGACATTCAGGAATTCATGTGTAAGAATATTCATTTTTTAACTATATATTCTACACATATTGAGAGCCTATGATACCAGGAAGGCAAATAAGAACTACAGCCTTGGTTTTAAGAATTAGTAATTTATTAAAAGATATCAGTATGACAGATATCTATAGTAAATAAAATATAAACTTAATAACATGATCAAATAACAAAGCTTTCAAAGAAAGACCAACTCAGTTGGTCTAGGAAAAGTACTTACAGAAACCTTAGGTCTTCAAGAAAGAGTAAGAATTTGAAAAACTAGTGGAGAAAACCCTCATTATTCTAAGCAGATGCTGAACTAGCAAGCTTTGTGGCTTGGATGAAAGATCTCAGCCTGCGGGGAAAATGGAAAAAGAGAATGAAGAGGTAGGAGCTGTGAGGTCACACAATGTTCAGGGGTTTGGAGCTGAGTATCTCACAGTGTTGCTGAAGAAATTTAAGCAAGGAAATAACACAGTGTGTTATTGGAAGGAAACTGGTAGGAATACAGACATTGCTTCAGTGATGGCTTACATACAGGGATTCAGCTTGGAGGCTCTTGCAGCAGCCTAGGGAGAGGAGAATAAATAGATGAAGAGAAGACAGAGGGGCAGTTTCAATGGGAACAGAAAATGTGGAGGATCTAACAGATGTTTAAGAGGTATAATGAAGAATACCTGAAGAATCAAAAAGGCCTGAAGAATGTCTTCTATCAAAAGATACGGGGAAGCAGAGACATTAAGAAGGAAAATGGAGCTTAGCTATTTCCATGAGTTTTTCAGGCTAAGTCCTGCCTTTAAGCTCATATTACCTACTTACTATTTTGTTCATTCATGGTTTAGCTCTGTATCCTCCTGTGGAATATACGTTCTGCCTGAGAAGGAACTTTGACTATTCTGCATAACTCCAGACACTTAGCAAAGTGTGTAGCATACAACATTTTCATAATTAGTAGAGTGGATGATGGAATGTGAGCACCTACCTCAGACAGGGAAAGGAGGGGGAAAGACAGTTACTACGTAGCGGAGGTCAGTGAAGAAGATAACATAGTAAGCATGCTCTGAGACATGGGTGGCTTTCCTGTGTGTGATCAAAACAAACTTCTATCTACCTTTGTGGAATGGGAACCAAACAGGGTGGGAGATGGTGGCAGGGGATAATGGGAAAGAAGAATAAGGGAGATGGAAGAGAAAAGTACGTGGATATGGCAAAGATCCAATATGTATGGGCTGAAGTTTCTGGTGTAAGGAAGGGGCTGAATGCATTCATAACACAGGAACAGCTTTTAGCTTCTGTCTGATTGCTTTAGTCTCTATAACCTAAGCAAAATATCCCTTTTCTTTAGTTCTTATTTCCAGGGTTCCTTTTTTCCTCTCTTAACTACTGGAGTGATAATATCTTAGGAATGGACATTAGGCCAAGAAAGCATTCTTTAACAAGTACTTTCAGATCCTTCTGAGATTTGCTAAAGTGCTTTATGGGAAATCAGTTCAATAAAGGCAGCAAGATCACTGTTTCAATTTTTCTTTCAAGAAAATCAATCAAACAAGTATTTAAACACTTTTTCTGGTAATGATGAAGGGCTTGAGATTCTCTAAGATCTACTCTGTTAGCCTGAATAGTGCCTACTTAGGATGTGTTCACTGATGG
Organism: Heterocephalus glaber; assembly: GCF_000247695.1. The sequence continues at coordinate 5,645,563 of NW_004624806.1, forward strand.
AGTTATCATAGGCAATGCTGCCCTGGTGGCTCTATCTGTGACAGAATTTTAATGTGTATTCATTCCAAGTCACATACTATTTAAGTTACACCCGCAGTGGTCTCCTCTTTAGTGACTAGGAGCAGAAGAGATCAACAGCAAATCGTAAATCAAGGAAGAAACTACCATGATAGTAATTTTCCAAATTTGCCTCAAACTTACTTTCAGAAGCTCCTTCAGTTTTATTCACCTGATCAAGATTCTTATACATCACAGAAAGATATCTCTAATACTTTAAAAAAGAATGTAAACAGGGGAAATACTACATCCATATCTATTCAATATAGTACCCAAGAGGAAAAAACATATCTAATGCTATTTTTCAGTTTTCAGGAATACTGACTGTGCATAAGCAAGAATGTTATTTGCAAATAAGTGCCTGTAAATATCAAGCTCTTATATCTTGTCATTTCAAAACAAAACATTTTAAACATAATTATTAAAATTTATGAAAATAATCCAGTTGAGTTTTTTAAAGGCATAAAATGTCAAGTACTTTAATCATCTGCTCATGAGAGCAGCTTTCCTGTTAGGAACAAGCTGCAGGTTAGATTCCTGTGGGAGAACCAGGAAGAGGCCTTTAGTCAGTTACTGCTGGGAACAAGCTTTGGACAAGGGGCAGGCTGAGCTTGGTTGGAAACTGCATGGCTGGCTGTTTCCGGAATACAGGCCATGGTCCAAAATAACTGCAGGGTGAGGTCACCAGAGAGTGTGTAGGAGGCTGAGCGAAGAGAACAAGGTTGAGTATAAGAGACCCAGGAGACACTGTCAACTGAAGAGTCAGAGCTAGTCAAGAAGACTGGCAAGTGGGCCAGAGGTCATGGGAGGAAACAAAGAAGAAGGGGACCACTTTTGTCAAATGAGAAAAGAGAAACCATGAGGATGGAAGCTAGCACCAGCTCCCAACCCCAGGTTGTTAGGAAGTCCACAAAATTTATTGTTCAAATCAGAAAGCTGCTGAAAATCCAAAAGGCAGTGATGATTCAGATCACAAAAGAGGAGCCCGGACTTGCATTACCGGGGAAAAACCAGTATGGGGTGGTAGATCAGTACAGCTCCACTGCTGTCGTGGTCATTTTGCCCTTGAGCATATGGTCAATGAGTCATGACAGCCACATATATCACATTCTATATAAAATCAGAAGATAAGGTGATCTGATTAGTAGCTTCATTAATAGAAAGAAGAATAGAAAGGCATGTGAAACTTACAGTGATATTCACCAAATTATGGAAATTTGTATGTTTACCTTCACTTCTATTCACTATTAAATGTCATTGAGTGTTTTTCTGAAAAAAATGTCTGTGCTTTCTTGGAGCAGCAAGACAATCAGAATGACAGTACTGAATTAATTCCTCATTTGCTGGCTGCAAGGAACTCAAAGCTGAATTGCCAAAGGGCAAAATAGAGAGAGTGACACTATACATCTCAGCTTTTATATATGTCCATTTGATTACTGTGCTTGTACGTCTGTATTATCTTGGTGATCTAACAGTTGTTATCTTACTTAATTTACAGAGTGCCAAGGTATCTAGTAGAAATGAGGCTTTGGAAAATATTACTAAAATATCTGGACTTCTTAATAGAAATCCTAGGAAGTTCAGCAGATAATGCATACAGAAAATGAAGGAAAAAAATACTTCCAGGAAAGCTCCCATGACAGAAACCTGCTTTACAAAGCTGCCACATGACTGAAGGATGCCAGCATCACCTATAACCAAGGCCATAGAGGCAGGGACCCTAGCTCTCAGGGACCCCAGCCTTCACCCTTCACTCAAAAATACTGCTTTTCAGTGTTCTGAATAACCTCTATTTTTTAGGCCTCTCTTTTACCAGTTAATTCCCACTGACTAGTAAAATATTATTGCCTTTTTCTGTTCTAATTCTGACACAGTCCTGCTGGTAATTAATCTACCACAATTAAACCATGCATAACCAGTTTCCCCAATACAACCCCAAATAAATACTTATACCTATAACTTGGCCCAACTCACTGGGCTTAGTTCTTTCTTAAAACATCCTTTTATTATTCAATATCTGGTTTTATTGTCCAACTTTCTAAATTTATTTATATGTTGAATCAGGATCCTAGATATTCTAATAGATGCATTCATTCAAAATTAGCTTGGATTTTGGACACAGTTTTATTAATGAAGAAGGACTCATTCTTTTTTGCTCAAATAGTTTTCAACCTAAGGAGAAAGTTCCATGAATGTAACAGATTATTTGATCCAAACTCAGCTTGTATACATGAAGGAAAGAGTCAGAAGACATTTGGGAGACATCCTGACAAGAGATGTTTCAGCTTGAACCTATACAGAAATTGCCTACCTGGAGAAACAAAGGTGTTTAAACACTCTTAAAATTCAACTCTATAGGGAAAACAAAAACAAACTAAGATGGGAAGAAATTCACAAAATAAGGTACTGGCAAACAGAATGCAACAGATCATTAAGAAGATTATACACTATGACCAAGGGATCATTCCAGGGATGCAGGGATGACTCAACACACACACATCAATAAATGTTAATACAATATCAACAGAGCCAAAGACAAAAAAATACATGATCATCTCAATAGATGCAGAAAAAGCATTTGACAAAGTCCAACATCCATTCATGCTAAAAGCCCTATAGAATATTGGAATAGATGGTCTTTATCTCAATCTGATAAAAGCCATCTATGACAAACCAACAGCTAACATCATACTAAATGGTCACAAATCGAAAGCTTTCACTCCAAAATCAGGAACAAGACAAGGATGTCCACTATCACCACTCTTATTCAATATGGTTCTGGAAACATTAGCCAGAGCAATTAGACAAGAGAAAGAAATAAAAGGAATAAAGACAGGAAAGGAAGAAGTTGAATTATCATTACTCGTGGATGACATGATTCTCTACAGAGAAGACCCCAAAAACTCCACCAAAAGACTTCTAGATTTAATAACCAAATTCAATAGAATAGTTGGATACAAAGTGAACACTTAAAAATCAATAGCATTCCTGTACACAAATAATAAACTCACTGAAATTAGGGAAATAACACCTTTCATAATACATCAAAAAAATGAAATACTTAGGAATCAATGTAACAAAGGAAGTAAAAGATCTTTACATTGAAAATTACAGTACCCTGAAAAAGGAGATTGAAGAAGATATCAGAAAATGGAAAGATATGCCTTGCTCTTGGGTAGGAAGAACCAACATAGTGAAAATGGCCATACTCCCAAAATTGTTATACAGATTTAATGCCATTAAATACCATTGGCACACCTCACAGAACTAGAGAAAAACATTCCTAAAATTCATTTGGAACCAGAAGAGCCCTAAAATAGCAAAAATTCTAGGCAACAAAGGCAATGCATGGGGCATCACAAGTCCTGACTTGAAATTATATTTCAGAGCCATTGTGATAAAAACAGCATGGTACTGGCAAAAAACAGACCTGAGGATCAGCAGAACAGATTAGAAGATGCAGAAACAAGCCTAAACACACTCAACCACCTTATCTTTAACAAAGGGGCCAAACATGTTCACTGGAAGAAAGAGCCTCTTTAGTAAATGGTGCTGCAAAAAATCACTTTCTACATGCTAAAGACTAAAACTAGACCCATGTCTCTCACCATGCACTAAGCTAAAATCAAAATGGATCAAAGATCTAAATATTAAGGCAGAAACAATAAATTACTGGAAGAGAGACTAGGTAAAACTCTTGAAGACATAGTTGTAGGTAAAGACTTCATGAACAAAACCCCGATGGCACAGGAAATATTACAAAGAATCAACAACTGAGATCTCATCTTATTAAAAAGCTTTTACACAGCAGAAGAAATCACCAACAGAGTAAAAGGACATCTCAAAGAGTGAAAAATTTTAGCCAGTTGTTCCTCAGACAAAGGACTAATATCTAGAACATGTAAAGAATTGGAAAAAAAATCAGACCCTCCCCCATTTTAAAGACCCAATCCAAAAATAAGCATCTGAGATGAACACACTTCTCAGATGAAGAAGTACATACAGCAAATAAATAAATGAAAAAAATGTTTAACATCACTGGTCATTTGAGAAATGCAAATTAAAACAACACTGAGATTCCATCTCACTCCAGAAAGAATGGCTATTATCAAGAAATCAACCAACAACAAATGCCTGTTGGGCTGTGGGGAAAAAGGAACCCTTCTTCACTGTTGTTGGTAGTGTAGACTGGTGCAATCACTGTGGAAATCAGTGTGGAGATTCCTCAAAATACTAGGATTAGAGGTTCCATTTGACCCAAGTATTTCTCTTCTGGGTATCTTCCCAAAAGAATTTAAAACACCATAACACAGCGATATATGCACCCCCATGTTTATAGCAGCTCAGTTTGTAATAAGTAAATCTTAGAAACACCCCAAATGTCCATCAACCAATGAATGGATACAAAAGATGTGGGTTATTTTTTTAACACAATGGAGTATTATTCAGCCATAAAGTAGATAACCTCGACATTTCTACTAAATGGATGCACCTTAAGACTATACTCTTAAGTGAAATAAATCAAACACGCATATGTAAGTATCACACTATCTCTCTGGATGAGAAACTAAAACTATAAATAAGGACCAAAATGTTTAAAAGATATTGTGAAATAGGAAGAAATTGTTCAAAATACTACCGAGATACTTTGTTAATACAGTAATTAAATGTTTTATGCAAAGTATAATTTTCTTAAGAGATGAGTTGAGAGATAGATTAGCAACTGAGAATATATTCTTTTAAGATGATGATATACAGTGTATTTACCATTGTTATTTTCTAATTATTTTGTTATGAAATTTTATTTTTTCATAGAAATGTTTTAATATTTTCTTTATTAATATCTACTTGTATTACATTAGAATAAAAAAAATTTTTAAAGAAATTCACACAAAAATTCTTTGCACTGGTGTTGAAAGGGGCCAAGTCAAGAAAGATGTTGCTGTTCTGGGAGTACAGGTTCTGAGATCTGGAGTGAGGGAGGGAGGACATCTCAGTGTAGATGGTCACAGTTTGACTGTGTATTTTCTTAACATTCTAACTGCTGGATTATAGTGGATTTTAATTTTGAAGTATCAGAACCACTATACCCCCCATAAGCCCCATAAGACAATAAAAGTGAAGTAGCATACACACACACACACACACACACACACACACACACACACAGCCAGCACTGGCTAAAATGGGCTGTGGGAGACCCATAGCTACTTGGTTTCCGAGAACTTGGGGCTTTCTATGTGTGGTTTTATAGAATTCTCTGGTTAATGCTGATACTCACAGGGACTGCCTTAGCAACCTGACTGATCCTTGGTTAATCTACAGAAAGTATTACCTATTCACTGGTTCCATGTCACCATTCTACAGTATAAAAATATAGATTCTCTTGCATATCTAACATACTTCCATTTGTGTGATACACAGCCGTTACTTAGATCCAGAAATTCATGGGCTGATTAACGCATTATAGCTCAGATGGATTTACAGTTACCATATTTGGTTCAGTATGATTTCAAATTAAAAATCATTTCTGATCATTTGAATGGAGATTCAGAATCATTAAAAGAAGCCATGTTTAAGGTGGTTGGTTCATCATATGCAAATACGGTGCATAAAGATGGGAAATATCCATTCAAGAAGATAATGAAAACTAACATCAATATAATAAAATAACAGGTTTGTAGATTCTGGGACTCACACAAACAGTAGATTTGTTCCCTTCGCTTAAAAGCACACTTGTCTACTCTACACCAGTTCATATTTGATCTGCAATCCAAAACAAAGCCCTTTGGTCTTTCAGCACAAAACCTTATAAAATTACTCAACAATCTCAACATTGAAGTTTCCATTTTTAAAAGGAACAGGGTGTAGGGGTGACAAGTATTATAATGGAGAACAAACAGTTCAAAGAAAGCGGCGGATCAATGGATGCCCCCAGACTCTGGCATTCATGAAACAGCCACATGAATAGCACTATGGAGAACAAAAGACTATGATGATAAAATTGGGTGCTTTTGTTTTACAAGGCTGGCACAGATGAGCCTGGCATGCTTCATGTTTCACTTTCAAGAAACTTCAGCCACATTTCCAGGGCAACGTTTCCAGTGTCTGCAGGCAAAGGGCGTTCCTGCTGGAGGCCAATGACTTGCCAGTTGTTCTGCTGAATGCCCCAACTTATGCCGAAAAGGGGAACTTAAACACTATGATAAACTGGTGATTACAGTCTTTCATAAACAATGTAAACTGAATGAGTTAGTGATCAATGTGCATTTTAATTAAAATGAGCAAATTTGTTTCCAGTTAGAATGATCTACTTTAATACTTTCTGTTGAGATGATCATATTTGTACATTTCACATATATATTCCTGTGCTCCCAATACAAAAATGCACATGTGTACACACAGATACTCATTTTTTCTAATCAAACTTAAAAAATTTTCATTCTTCATTTAGATACATATTGCTGATACTGCATTCTTTTACTTTACAATAATATCCTGGAAGAAACCGTTCGCTATGATGGAATTTGCACCAATGTGTAAACAGAACGTTGAATGTAGCTGTAGATAGTGCAAAGTATCCAGAAGAACTCCAATGAATAAATAACACGCATGTAACAATACTATGATAGATTTTCAGTAAACTAAATATCATATGGTTTTAGTCATCTTTCTTATTTATGCAACTTAGTTACTATAAAATATAACTAATATATTTATTTCATACTACCTATCAAACATATCAATGAAAAATTTATTATCACTAACAATTTGCAAGTTTTATTCAAAGGCCTCATAAGTGGCAACAGTACAAGGTTATTTTATATTCAAATCCATTTCAATATCAGAAACATTACCTACAATTATTCCTGACAGAAGGATGAGAAATAATGAAAGAACAAAACCAAACACTAGTCCAAGCAAATCAAATCACTATGAACAATGACAAAGGTAAAAGAATCCATGAACAACATGGAACCTTCTAGTAGTCAAAGCTGAACTGTCAAGGAACCTAGTTAGAAAGAAATTTTCTCTCTCTATTTTTTTTTTTTGAAACAGGGTCTCACTATGTAGTTCAGGCTGGCCTTGAACTCACTATGTAGCCCAGGGTGGCCCCAAATTCACTGTGATCCTCCTAATAGCCTCCTGAGTGCTGGGATTATAGGCATGAGCCACTGCACCCAGTTTAAGGCCCTTTCTCTTTACTAAAGAAAAAAAACCCAACAGAACCTTTTCATGAAGCTATAAGTAAACAAATTAATGTGTAACTTCAAATGGTCTTACTGATTACAGCTTTTCCTATGGTCTTCAAAATAATTCTGACAACCACTTCAATGTGATTTCGGGTAGACTAAGACCCAGGCAGGTCTTTGAGCCATTAACTAGGTATGTGTGCTTGGGCAATTGTTTAGTCTCTCTAGGCTTCAGTTCTTATGTGTACAATATGGGGGAATGGATAATTTGCAAGATATTTTAAATATTAGAAACAGATTTGTAAAGTGCCTCATACTATGTGCTTGGTTGTTAGTAGAGTTTAATGCATGGAAAAATACCCTCATTCTTCATTCTTTCCAAAACTGCTTACTTTCAAAGTAATTACAGCCTCTGAAAACAGAAAACTCAACACCATGAGTAGAGCACAATATAACATAGCAGTGCTGGGTGGCATCATGTAGAATTTTACTATTCTCTATGTGTGATATCATGTAGAATTCTACTATTCTCTATGTGTGATATCATGTAATTTTCAAAGCTGTTTTTCCACAATTTAGAATGGTGTTTAGAAGGCCATGTATCAGAGTGTAGAAAATTTACTGAATTTATAGTTAATTACTTGCAGCATCATCAATGTAGGCTAATTTAAATAGTGCATGTATTAGGAAAGAGGTATACAGCAGGGCAACTTTGTGTTCTGATTGGCAAAAGGGTCTATTAAATATATATGCTCAGTTACAAGTCATTAAACAGTTCAAAATGCTTAATAGTTTGATTATCGTGTGGTTCAAAACCAAGTACTATATTGTCAACTCTTGACCTTAGCAACTAAGATAATATGTAAAGATGTACTGTAAACTCAGAAGAAGTTAATAAGATATTACAGATATAAATCCAGTTGATAAGATATAAAGGAAGATGGAATCTCCCCTCTACTCTGAATATAGATCAATACCCAGAATTTTTCTTTAATGTACTAAACATGAGGAAATAATTCATAGCCATTCATTTAAATAAAATTTTTTCATATAACTGTTCCCTACCAACATCCAATATCCAATATCCTACTCCTACTTCCACCTGAACTTCTGACTCTAAAGAAGCCAAAATCCAGCAGCAAGCTCAAGACTTTTCATGAGCTCCTTTAGTTAGGAAGGGTAGGCCCCATATGAAGCTATGTCATCTAGTTCACATGAGCTACCAGAGGGACAGACAAAACACAGCATAGTGCTTTGGGGGACAGATGTCAATGAATGACAATGTGAAAAATGTGCTACAATTTATAAGAAGTTAAAAGCCAAACATGCCAATTGAAATAACCAGAGATGTAGCCAACACAACAGCAATGAACACCACAGAACCATTACTGGTACCTGTCATGCCCAGCCAAGCTTAGTTATATATAACTCATTTACCATGGTTTGAAAAAACATACTCAGCTTATGAAAAAGGTGAAATTTAACCAAAATATTTCTTTAGGGAAATGTATGAAATTGTGCTTTTTGAAACTGTGACCTGCATCAACTCAAGTTTTCATCAGATGTCTGAGATCAATTGTCAGTAAGGACTCTCTGTGTTACGGGGGGAGGGAGAGGCTAGAGAGAGAGAGAACAAATCTTGGCCTCTGTGTTCAGAAACTGGTTAAGAGATAATGTGTAAAACAAAACTTTCAAGTATTCATAAGATATTTAAAAAAACATTTAAAACAAATGATTTGACAGCTGCAAATGCAGGATAACACCTAGTTGAATTATAGAAACAGTGTGGATAATTACTTTTTCCAAACGTTAGGGCCCTGTGGACCAAGGTCCTGTCTGAATTTCCCTGCAGCACAGTTATAGTTTAAGAATACACATCCTGTCGTCACATCAACCTTAGTCTCTTTATCATCCACACATCAGTCAGGATGATGAGAGAAGTCCCATGATTCTAGCAAGTCTTCCTTTGAAGAATCCACACGTTAATTACTGCACTAATTATGGTTTTTGAATAACTAAATAAAATAAGCAGTCTATGGGAGGTACAGGCATAAACCTAAGACTGAGAAAATACTAGTTACTGAAATCATCAGTGTAAACTGACACATAGAACAGGTTTAAAAGAAGTGGAAGCAGTGGATTTTAAAAGACAAGCATCTTAAATAATTAGGGCTCCATAGAGCAAAAAGAAATGTTATTTCTTAATGGCAAGTGCATTTAAACTGTTATCTAAAGATCTGAAGGTAAGCCTGCTTAATTCACTGCTTCTTCTTTTGTTATTAGGAAAACATAATTGTTCCAAATAATTAGCACTAGAGTACATCACAAGCTGACAACAAAATTATAGAAATCTTCATATTCAGATCCGTCTAGCTGGCTATTAGGAACAGTTTCTGATCATAACCCATTAGTTGAAGTGCTGTGAGTTCTTGATTGCCACCAAATAACCTCAGATATCTGCCTAAGTTAACAGCCCCTATTTATTCAGTTTCCTTGACAGTAAAAATTGCTTAGGATTTTACAGCTGCCACACAAAAGAACAGTATTCCATGTGTGCACTTGGAAGATTAGGTTATACAATAATTGAAACGTGGATTTAAAATACACTTTAAACTCCTAAATTTCTAAATGAAGCCCCCAAAAGACATGTTTCCATTGTTAACAGTGGCATCTTCCTGTTTCTAATAAACTGGACCCATGTTGAGTCCTGTGATGCCAGAGTGAGGTTTTGGGTCTTGCATAGTATTTCTCCTTTACAGTGTCTTCTTTTAGTTGTCTTTAGCACTTAATAATTGCTAGATAAAAGTTTTACTTTTTATTGAAAAAAACCTTTATGAACAATGTTGGGGGTACACTTTGGCTTACTACTAATCAGTATTAAACTAGTTAATTAGCATTTGGTGAGGCAGAAACACAAAGGAGCACAGTGTAGTTTTAAAGATGGTGAATCAAATTACCTGCTCACCAGGAATTGCTGGGTCAACCTCCCATGGAAAAAAAGGCAGACACCAGGGGGAAGCTTCTGCTTTGTTAGTTTCTGGTCTAGCTGCTGAAGCAGCTTGTTGATAATGTAGCACACGGCCAGTGAACACAGGTTTGAACAATCTAGTAATCTTATAATCATTAAGACCACTTAGTAATCTTATAATTGGTAAGACCACTTGAAGTTACTCCAGAAATTCTTCTGTGCTAACAGTTTTGCTGATAAACCCGCAAAGCTTTATGTTTTATCCCATGAGGGATAACTTTGATTATTCTGGTAATTAATGATGTTCGAGAGTAATATGGATTTTCTGTTAAAATTTGAGTTTGAAGTTAATTAGTCTTCACATTATGATTTGCTGATTAATTATGGATATTTAGTTATAAAGAGGGACGTTAATTATTAATCTCAAAAAATCATCTAGTGTAATTAACTAAAACTTTGACATCAGTTAAAATTCCCATTGAGTATAACTTCTAAGATTATCAATTACCAGGAAAGAGCAATGAGCATGAGCCCCCTGAGAAGGGACATATCCTCTTCTCAGAACACATGTGAGTCAAACTGTCACACAAGGTGCTTGTGAGTTGCAGCACAGAAACTGAGCCATGTTACAGTACAGATCTCAGTCTCAGTCTCCTATGGCAAATTCTCAGTGTGAAAAATCTTATTGCAGAACAATGTGCTACAAAAGAAATTCCAGGATGAGCACTACCTTGGTGTACTGTTAAATAATGTCTTAACCTTTCAGCTGTAATGTGCCCATGAGATCGATGGGCTTCATTAGCTCTCTTAAACTCTGAAATGAACTTCAGTGCTGCTACAGATATCTTTATTTTCGGCAGCAGCAGCTTTTGGAACCATCAAGACAATACTGCAGCACAAGCACTAATTAGTGTTCTGATTCACATAACTTGAAATCACCTTTGTGGTTAAAAAAATTTTTTTTCATCTTTTCCCCCTAATCTGTCAGCAACACAATCTTTGTTATCAAAAAGGGGAAGAGTATGTGATTAAGAAAAAGGGTTAAACCCGAAAGCATCATCAGCACATCACTGTCCTGGAATTTCCCCTGTAACACAGACTCTGTACAGGGATCTGTTTACATTATCTCTAGATCATCTTGACAATATTTATTCTCTATTTACCTAAATGAGGCAATATGATGATATTTATTGCTCAGAATGGCTAAATATAGACTTTTCTTGAGCACTCAGTACCATAGTGGGAGGTTTTGCTCTAATCTACATCTTTAAACTGACAAGCTGGAGAATTCCTAATGAATGCCTCTTTTCATCTGGATGTCTGTGTGTATTTGACAGTATAAATATTTAGCAATATTGGAGTCAGCTTGTGATTTTACCCAGATGGACTGATTGATGCCTTGGCTTGACGTTGCCAAAGACAATTCGTATAGTTATACAAGCAATTTCCCTTTTACTTCCTAAGAAGCAATTAGGTGGCCAAAGGCAGAAACCCCAAAATAGTGGAAATACTTCTGGTATCAGCTGACAACTCTGAGGGATAAATAAAATATGGTACTTAAGTTATTACCACTTTACTTTCATGAATCATGGGATTAAAGCTTTCACTTCTAAAGTACATATAAATTGCAGGGTTTCTTATGTCTGTAATTTGTAAGAATCTAAGTTGAAATACCAGCTAATCAGTCAACTCACATTCACCTTGGAAAAAGTACCACCCTTTCTTGTCATTTTTGTAAATTGCATGCCTAAGCACCAATGTTATTTTGAGGAAAAAGTTGCTTGTTGTCAATAACATATATTGCAGTCTAGTTAAAACAACATTTGTTAAGATTTAATCGCAAATGTAATCCTCCTTTAAAGTTTAGACAGAATGCGCACAGAAATTCAAAGGACAGATAATAAATCATTTTCCTCATCTTGGGTGTGAACAAGGTAGGTCTGATTCATTCAGGTATGTCATTTTCACAACGAGTGATATTAAATTCTCTCCTGTGAAACAATGAGGGCTCCACACTCAGTCAGGGACTTCTAGGCAAAACTACCCACCACCCCCCTAAATCATATTTTTTTCCCTCTCAGTATTGTTTACATCTATGTAAATCACATGAAGATGAAACCAAAGAATTACACTATTTTCCTCATAAACAGTGAAATATATCTGCAAAGATTGAAAGGCTCTTGCTAAAACCTAGGATGGATTGTTAGAACTCTCAACATGACCTTTGCATTAGCAACTTCTGCTTAGCCTCAGTTTTACACAGTGTGAGATGCCTGTAATGATTATGTCAGGTACTTTTATGGATGCTATTGCTCTGGGAGAAAAACATGCTACCTGTTATTTTTGGCATCAGCAAAAGTCATGTATTTCTGCAATGCTGTTACCTTCCCCACCCCTCACTGGTTCCTGCCACCTCTAGTTTCTTTGTTTTCTATTAACTCATCCCAATCTTTGTATAACCCATGCAATAACCCAGGGCAAAGGGCAAGCAAGACATTATTCTTCTTGACACTAATGCCTATGGATCCTATTCTACTTTGATACCTTTCCCTATCAAAAGATAGCTCAGCTAACAGAATCTTCCAAAGTCAGAACTGGCACTTGCAATGTATTCTAGAGGTGAGGGGGACATACTACACATTGATGATTTCTGGGATTAGCTTTCTAGCTGTAATGCATAGTAGCTCTAGGTCCAGGACTTACTTATCTGTCACAGCTCCCTCTTTGCATGGCAGTTTCTTACTTAAAAAAAAATTATTCCATGCCTGCTGACTGCCAGATAAAAGTACACATCTACAGTATCCTGTTTACTGTATGACTGATAAATGAACTGGTTATTGAGTAGATAGAGAGGGTCAGTCTGATTTCCAATCTATTGGTATCTATTCCATCAACCATACTATACTTCAATCAACATTTCTATATTATTCTTTGCTTTTTTTATCCTTATGTGAGATGCAGAAGTATATGAGGGGGAGAAGGCAAGAAGTCATTTCCTGAATATGATCATTTTTCATGAATTTTAAAGGCAACTCTGTGTTCAAAGATGAGTCTAGTGTTTAGTTGAAATGACTAACAAAAACAAGGTATCAGAGACAAAGTTTTAAATGAACAGCACTTTTTTTTTGGCCAAATTTATCATTGGAAAAGGGGATATAAAATACATTAACACTAATCAGTCAAAATAGTGTGACTCATTGCTTAATTTCATCATTCTGAGCTATAAATTACACGAAGACTGCCGCAACTAATTTTTGTAGTGCTGTACTAGATGACAAATGGAATGTCCAAGCAGCTACAAGTGAAAAGCTTCCATCTTTCTACCTTGACTGCATATTACTTACTCCAATGATGTATAATAGCCTGCAACTACACTTAACCTGTGCATTAGATGGCAGCATACACTGTTTACCAAGAGTTATGAAGAAGAAAACAGAAAATCAACAAAGAATGTAAAGTGTGTACATTAACCTCCTATATGTCAACTTAATTTTCCCCTACAGATGATGTATAACTATGTCTCTAAATTGTTTTCCCCATCTATACAACAGCATTAAGCACCAATGTGTGACAAAATGATGAAAATATGTACATAATTTATAAAAGTGTTTAGAACCAAACTTTTTTTTTGGTTTGGTTAATGAACTTGCCCTCCTAAAAAATAACCAATTCAAGGGTGAAAAATAAGAACCAAGAGAGATTATGTAAAGGTGCAAATTTCCAATGATGAATGTCATTATATTGTACACCTAAAATGTACCAATGATTAGATGAATAATCGATAATGCAAAATAGGAAGAAAAGGTCCAAAGGGGTAGGGGTAGTGGGAGGGGCAGGGGAAAGGAAAGAAGGGAAAGGAAAAATGATGAGAAATGGAAAAAATGGAAATAAAGTCTTTGTAAATAGGGAAGGGTGGAGGGGGTGAAGGGAGGGCTAGGAATGGGGAAAAAATAAGAACCAAGATGTATTATGTAAAGGTACAGTTCCCAATGAGAAATGTAATTGTGTTGTATACCTACAATGTACCAATAAAAGAATTTAATAAAGTGCAAAAAAAAAACCAATTCATTCCCTCAATAAAAGTAATTTTTAAAAATCCATAAAAACTCAACACAGAGTAACAAATGTAATAATTTTCACTAGTTTTTAACATGTTTCTGTGACTAAGAAGGACATTGAATACATCCTCTGAATATACAAAAACATACCTAGAGGACCTTTACTGATTAGCCAACCTATGGGTGATCTGCATGTGTTTCACATTGGACCACAGGACTCTGATACATAAATGTAACACAGCCTGGCTTCTCATGCACAAGGCCACTTAAAATCATTTCCAAGTAAGTAAAGATAAACTCTGATGACCAAGATTACAAAAAATCTGACTAATCACTGAAGCTCTTACCATGTTATCACACTCAATAAATATGAAGAAAATATAAAAATAATAGTTTCACTATAAATATTCATCATAAAGTTTAATGTGATTATTTCTTAGGGGTTAGGGAAAGGAGAGGCAAAGAGGACACACTTTCTTATCACTCTATTTCTTTTAAAGATGATATATCCCATGGGAAGTCACTGACAGAAAAACTAAAGACAGAAAATTCTCTCCTTCTGAAGCAAGTTTTGGAGAATCTGATTAGGCCTCCTGTTGAGATTTTAGGTATTCCATTTTTGCTAAAGGGCCAGCTATTATGATTAACGTCATTTGTCTGAATCATTACTCTGCACCTTGGTTCAGCAAACACTTTGAAGATGGCATGGTAATAAATGACCGCAGGATTCTTTCCTGCTTTGGCCTCTTTTTATCTGACACCTCTCTACTGTCAGCTCCATCTTTCTGAACCTCTCTGAATCCCCAAAAGGGATGGGGTGTCTATTTGTTTTCCACTAGGTTACCGCTCTGTCTATTGTTATTTGCACTAAAGGGTACAAACTCAATTCATTCTTGTGATATAAAAGCACTGATACAGTAAATTTTTTGCCCAGAAGAAAACAAAAACAAAGTTGCAGAATATAGAATAAGATGTGAAGCACTAGCATATATGTGAAGAGGCATTTTGAGTAGTCTTAGTTATCCAATATGATCTTTCCCCCATATGCTGTCTTGAAGAGGACACAGTGTGCTAACATATATGAAGCTTTTCAATTAGTGTGTAGGGCACAAACTAGGGTTATTGCAGGCTGGTCTAGACCAAAATCTGGGACTTTGTACATCTATCTTAATTTCAAAAGAAGAAAACACTGGAAAGCTGTAACAGTGATACATCATAAGATTTCAACTTTGTAATAAAACAAAAATGTGATAACATCCAGCAGTTCTCTTTGCCACTGTTACCAAGAATATTAGTAAAGCCATTGTGAAAAACAGTATAAGGTTCCTCAAAAGTTTGAAAATAGAATTACTATATGATCCAGTAATTCCACTACTGAATACTTATCCAAATAAATTATTAGTATGTCAAAGATATCCTGGCATGCCATTGTTATTTCAGCACTAATCACAACAGTCAAGAAATGGAAACAATGTAAGTGCCCATCAACTGATTAATGGATAAAGAAAATATGGTACATATACATAATAGTAATTCAGTCATAAAAAGAATGAATCTTGTTATTTTCAAAAACATGGATGGAGGCCAGGAATTTAGCTCAGTGGTTCCGCCGCCCGCCCCGCAAGCTCAACGTCCTAAGTTCGAAACCCCGGTACCAAAAAAAACCAACAACAACAAAAAACATGATGGAAGTAGAGATCATTAAAGTAAGTGAAATAGAGCAGGCACAGAAAGACAAGTGTCAAAAAGTTGATCCCATAGAAGCTGTTAACAGATGCTGGAGACTGTAGAGGGGAAGGGTGATCACAGAGTACTAAGTTACAGTAAGATAGGAATAAAAAGTTTTGGTGTGTTGTTATGTAGTAGGATAACTATAGAAAATAATAATATACTGTGTATATATATTTTAAAAGCTAGAAAAAAGCATTCTGAATATTTTACCATAAGGAAATGATAAATGTTTAAGATAGATGTTTATTCTAATTTGAACATTACACAATATATACATGTATAAAAATTTCACATAGTACTCCTTAATTGTGGACATTCTTTATGCATGCATTTAATAAGAATATTGAGCAGCTGTGAGGGGAATGAGACTGGCAAGCTGATGGACATATGCAAGAATAAGGAAAAAAAAGTTAAATGAGAAAAAAGGGGTTGAGGGAAGGCACCAGATGGAATTTTCTACATGTTAAGTTCTATATTATTGAATTTCTTAATTCTAGGAAATGAGTATACTACCTAAATAAGTCAACAAATCTGAGCACAACACCAAGAACCACACTTACTGTACATTAAGTGACACATGCTCTGTGACATGGGGAAGCCCTTGTTTGAAAGCCTTTCAGAGGCGGCAAAAGAACTGGAGGATGATCCCTCTCGAGGAAGGAACTTTCAAGTGAGCTATGTAAGAGTGTGATTCTACTGATTTCTATTTCTTCTCTGGCTTCCATTTATAGTACAAAATTACTACCCTAAAATATGTAAACACCCCATGGTTTAGAGAATTTAAATTATGTAAATATCATTCCAGAGCTTGCTTAGCTGCAACTTTTCTTTGCCAAGGGTAACACGTTTTCCTAGATAGGCTACTAAAAAGTGCCAAATGCTGTAAACCCTGAAGAATATTGCCAAGTACCTTCTCACTCTAGTTCCAAGTCTTAAAAAACACTTAATACAAAATCAATCTGAAATCCTGTAATTGCCCACAATTCCGGGAACATTACCTTGTGTACAACTTTAGTTATAATGAGAATGTTCTATACTCCTGCCAGAAGTTAAGAAGTTATCACTTAAAAATCACTGGCTAATCTAGCCTGCGCTAAGATGGATTTTTAATGAAAGTTTAATGAATGATAAATACTCGTTTCTTGATAAATGTTTAATTATGCCAATAATTACCAACTGCTGAAAACTACTGTTGTGTTAATAATGGCATTTTAGTACACAAGCAGTTTTATGAGTCATGTTGCTGTTAAAGATCAGAACTCCATCTGTCTAGTGCAAACTAGCAAAAGTCTAATTAATATTTTGATCAATTTTCTCCACATTCTAACAACTATCAATGTCCTTTTAAAAAAATATTCTACTCTCTATTATATAGGAAAAAGTTAAGAAAACCTGCACAGCCACTGGGGGATTAGTTCATGCAAAAAAAAAAAAATCAGTTAAATAAAAGAATAAAAAATAAATACTACTGAAATCCAGCAAATACATCACCTTTCAGCATTATCTTTTTTGTTTGTTTTTGTTTTTTGAGACAGAATTTTGCTATGTAGCTTAGGCTGGCCTTGTACTAGTGATCCTCTTGCCTCAGTCTCCTAATACAGCCTGCCTGTGCCACTATGCCTGCCTCAACATTATCATTTAAATGATTGCTTTTGTATCACCTAAAGCTACTTTTAAATGATGACCATTATACTGTTTAGTAGCACAGGAAGTTCAACCTCCTTAATTAATATGCCTCACTATGGCCCTTAACAGGTAATGTGGCAAAGCTCTACAATCTGTGTTATTATGATTTGTGTATAGTTTTGTAGGCGGGTGAATTGCTGCAAAATATTTGTATGAAGAAATGACCAATTTAAGGTCAATAAACCCCTGATTCTAGAGAGCTGAAATGACCTTGAATTGATAAGGATGTGTTAATGATGTCAAATTGCTAAATGGAAGACATGTCCCCATGGTTTAGTGGGATAGGTAGGAGTCATACTTGTGGCTAAGATCTTACACCTGGGGACATGACAAAGGGAACAGGTGGAGAGGGGACACTGCAGCAGGGGAGGGTGGTAATGCCTCCCTAGGCAGGACTGGGGCACTCCAGGAACTTTTCTTTCCACCTGGTCACACTGCTTTCTCCAAGGCTCTTAACTGCTCCATTCAAATGCAAAGAATGTTTCCAAAGTTGCACTCTGCCTGGGTCCTGCCACTTCAGACTGCCTTCTGTGACAGGTGAGCTCCCTGAGGGAACTTGAACTCTTGCCCCACTAACTGCTGACTTGTCACCTGGTGTATCACCTGGCCATAACACAGGGTGAAAGTTCACTGAATAAGATTTACTTGTAAAGACTTCTCTTTCAATATCTTATTAGAATACAGAAATCAGACAAGTGTGATACACATAATAAATGCCGGGCTAACAATTCATATTTCCAATAATTCACCTTTTGAAAGCAACTCAAGTTAGGCAGATAATTCCAAATTAATATTTCGGACAGAATCTATGAAAGCCTTAATTCAATCCATAATGTAACATGTGGAGATATAATCTCAATCTTTTAGATAATGATATATATATAATGATAACACATAATCCTTTCTAATTGATAAGAGCAAGATCTAATGTATGGCTCTGTTGTTGCCAGCAGCTACTCAGTCACGTGAAGTTCATGGATAAAACTTAAATTTCCAACATGAAAATTCATAATTTAGGTAGACTGATGATACTTTCTTTTGTCTATGAACACCCCTGTCCAGGTCATGTGACTTTCAAAATTAACTTTGCTTCCAGTAATACTTGTTTTAAATACCTCTTAATCTGACTGCCATTTTCATATACTTACATGATTATTTCTGGTGACTTGGACACACACACAAGTGCACGCATGTTCTTACTGTTTCGTTACAGGCAGTTTTGTTGCAAGAATTCAGTTTGTGTCCATTTCTTACTAGGACAATTGTAGCTATACATCATTTTTAAGTATTTCTTCACTGAAAGTGGGTTGACAATGATTTGCACAAAACACAACAAACCAAAGAAACGGGCAATAAGCCACATGTTGAAACAGCTCTCCCCTGAATGAAGGTAGCAAGTCCCCTCCTCCATCCCATGCTCAGGCAGCATGACACCTGTTCAGAGAGAACAAACACCCAGTTGGCACCCATCGGTGTCCACAATCTACTAGCACTTTCTTGTTGTGGAAAAATAAATCCATAAAGATAATGTTATGAGTATTGACAATCTTTGCTCTCTGAAACCAAACTGTACATGCTACTGTTTGGGTTAATTTTAAAAGAAATTAACCAGCCTGTATAAAACATTCATAACAAATAGTGTCTGAGATATAAACATAATACTGTTTGAGAACTTTTATCTTTGAAGCATCTTCTGAACTTTTCTTTACCTTATTTATGTATGTGGATGTACACACATGTGAACACAAGATCAAGCCCAAATAACATTGAAAGAATGGAATTCATGAGTCAAACTAAAACCAACCCTCTGTTAATGCATTTAGAGAAAAGAACCACTTTTTATTCTCAATTCTGAGACACTACCTGTGCTAATTGTATTAGTAACCACAACAAACATATCTGAGAATTTAGCAGTAGGAACACAACTGATCGATTTTTGTGGGCAGAGTATCCTGACAGATTTTTAAATAATTCTATCAAACAAACTGTCTGATCTCTAAGTAAAGTCTAATATAAGAGATGGCTACTTGTAGCACATGAATAATTCATGTTCATAGAACACAGCACTCCCTAAATTTTGCTTACTTGGGAGTTAAACAAAAACATAAAGACAGGATGTGACAAATTGAACATATCTATGACACATTAAAACACATTCTCAAAGGCACACAGGGTTGTGTTCTCTTCAGTTTTCATCTTTTTTCCTGTAGAGATAGCAGTCCCTTAAGGGCAAGGGCAATTTGGGCCCTTCTCTTCCAGTAACCAGCAGTTGCCTACATATTGTAGTTCAGCATTTCTTAAAGTTGCCTTGAGACCCAACAGCATGACAATCACTTGGGGCATTTATTTAAACTGCAAGTCTTTGTTTGGGCTTTTAGGGGCTGAACCATAATCCCAAATTCATTGTATTAAGTCCTAACCCTCAGTACTTTAGAATGTGACTGCATTTGGAAATAGGCCTGTAAAGAAGAAAGTTAGGTAAAATGAGGTAGAGTAGGCCAAAATCCACTGTGGCATCCTCATAAGACGATATCAGCACAAAGATGCATTCAAAAGGACAAACCTGAAGACACAAAAGAAGACAGCCATCCACAAGCCAAAGAGAGAAGCCTCATGAGGAGGCAATCCTGTGGAAACCTGAGCCTTAAACTTCTATTCTCCGGGTCTGTGACAAAATAAACATCTGTTAAATCTCTCTGATTGTGGACCTTTATTATAGCAGCCCTAGTTACTGGATACAAGGTCCTTTCCTAAAATTTCCAGTATAGTGAATAGTAGTGTTTTGGAATTCCAATATGGCTTGTTGAACGAATAAACACTCAAGATCTGATTCCTCCAGATCCGTAGTGATCAGCAGACTGTAGACAGAAAAAACTTCAGCTCATTTCACTGCCAACATGAACTCCATTACTAGGTAATGAGATGTTTATTTATAGGTTCTAAAGATGGTTCTTCCTTTTTGAAGCCTAGTCCTTCCTTGACTTTCATATTGCTCCCTCTAAACTCCTCCTACATCACTGAACATTTCTTCTCAAGCTCTTTTATTGACTCACTGGCTTCAGGCTAACTCTGAACCTTGAGGTCATTCCACCCTGGAACCTCCTTCCATTTCCTCATACTCTCTCCTAAGGTCCTTCCTAAATCTGCTATATGTCCCAAATCACAGAAGATCAAAAGTAATCAATAATGGTCTATCACTCAAGATGGAAACTGAGTGGTCACATTCAATTCACCTGTTCTACCCTGACTTCCATATCCAGAGCAGTGGTGGCGAACCTATGGCATACATACATGCATACATGTTTGTATCATTGAAAGCTCTAAAAGGTTTGCCACAACTGCTCTAAAATATATTATGTACCCCTCTCATTTGCTCTGTCTCCATGTCTACAATCTTAGCATAGGCCATCTGTATCTTTATTATCTTGATTATGACAACTATTTCCTAACTAGTTTACTAATTCTAATCTTGCTCTTCCCAATCCATTCTACATAAAAAAATAAAGATTAATTCGTAAAATTAAAATTTGCTCCTGGAAGTCCACAACGAGCTCCAAAGCTCTTCCATGGACTAGTTGATACTCTTCTTTCCTTTCTCTCAACCTCGTTGGTTTGGCCCTTCATTCTCTTCAATGCACTGCATGGCTCTTTCCCTTTGAAGGTCTGTGCTTGGTCATCCTCTGCCTGTAATGCTTTTAAGCCCTCTTTTCCTTGACTAGTTTGTCCCCAGAGAAGGCACAATGTAATTCCCTGATCTTGTCTAAATGTCTGCTACTCTCCATCACAGGCCATCCACTGTTGACTTTCATAACTTGTAGTGATTTTAGCTTTTGTATGGAGAACACAAGTCCCACAAGCACAGAGATACCAATGTTTACTGATGGAGTCCTGCACTTATTGCTGTGTATGATACCCAGCAGATGTTCCATAAATGTTCCTAGAATTAATGGATAGACCAATGTGGTTAAGGTTAACTAATTCTGTAGAAGTGGTCATCCACGTAGGCAAGGAAATTTTTTTATTGTCAGAAACATTTATGCTCAAAACACTTACTGAAGGTGTGCATGTGGCCAGCTGTATAAGATTAATGAACACTGCAGTTATTTGGAAGCTGTAATAGCTGAATCAACATCAATACCTCTTGAACTACATTTCAGAATGGTTTATAAGAGTTGCTGGTTACTGAAAATATCTTACATCAATGGGTTATTGAATCAAGCAAGCTGTGGTGGTTGGAACTGCTGCAAGTTTATTCAATTAAACAGTTTATGCCTATGTGTAATATAGCAAATTTTACTGAAATAAAGAATTCAATGAATAACCACTTCTTCTGATACAGTATTACTGATAGATTCTACCTTAATCAATGAAAATATTTCATTTGATGTTCTCTGGGGATGGGGTGTGCATATATAATAACCAGAAATACAAAAATTTGGTCTAGTAGAAATGACTCAGGAGATTTTTATTATAAAGTATAATTCTGTGGGATTATGCCAACTGAAACTACCTGTACAATATTTTGCGATAATTATTTTAGAGTACCAATAGTGCTCTTGGTTCTAATTCTAAGGATATGCTCAATGGAAGATTAGCAAGATTAAGGAGATTTTAGATACACAATTTTAGACATTTTTACGCATGCATTACAACATATTAAAATATGCCTTTGGTGTTTCTTTACTTAAGAGAATGATGTAGAATTTTCTACAGAAAAGTTGTAGAACTGCTCATCCTCCCCTCACAGCCCATCTGGTTTTTGCCTAAACTGGCTTTTCTTAACACCCTAAAGAGAGTGTTATTTGTAGTGAATATTAATTCACTTCTATAGCTATTTATAACAAACTGAAAATCTTACACATCTCAATGACCACGCTGCACTGAACAACACAACTAAAAAGAAGTATTTAAAGGAAATCCAGTATCTACTAATACCTCATTTAGGAGATCAAGAGGAAATAAATATACCTAGAAACACGATAACTAATTACCACATTCAAAGAATGAAAAAATTGCTGAAGAAATATAGGGGCATCTATACCATCACAGCACTTTGAGTAATTACCATACTAGCAGTAGCCATTTTTAAAGGCACTTCTCTCACACCAAAGAAAATTAAAAGAACTGCTTTTAGAAAACAAAATACTCCTATATAATGGTTTTGGGGAAGGAGTGGTGGAGAAAAGGAAAGGGAAGGAAAAATACTGGTTAAGAGTACAGTGCAAAATGTTCCATATTTTGCACAGATTTACTCCTTAAAAATCAACATGGAGCACACCATGTGAACTGCCACATTTATAACCCTATGCTGATATTCAAATTTTCTGTCTTAAGCTAAAGAAAGATTGAATACCCTGCTGTTGTGTGGCCAAGATTGAAGAGGTGTCTCACTGACATTGTTCAAAGTTTATGAAAATATATGAATGCTCAAATGTCATTGGCTTTGCGCCTCCAACAGACTGTGGTTTTATGAGAAATCAGTCTTTTAATCAAAATGATTGAATACCTTAAGGTCGAATCCAAAGATATCAGTTAATATCTAGAAACGTGCTATTTCTGCAAATTTTGCCAAGCTGTACATATTGTGGTGCATTTTAAAGTGTTAATTTGTGCATTCCATATTGAAAATTGATCTTGAGTCTTAGCTTTTTGTCAAGCAAAAACATATGGTTACAAGCTCTATGCATTTTACGTGACGCTGTTGAAACTGTCACATGTGCAAACTTGATAACCGATGTGACACATACGCAAATAATTTGCTTGTTTAGTAACAATTCAAAGATTCATTATTCATGCAAACACACATTTTAAAAAATGATCAGATGGAAATAGTCTTCGTTTTGTACAACCTAGCCTGGTTGGTGTGCAAACTCAGATAAAATAAAGCTGGGAACTAAGTGGTATTAAACAAATCCAAGAATATGGGTATTTTCAGATAATTATTGAACCAGATGGTGTTTTTTGTTAATTCTGCCATCAGTCTGAGAACTTGATGTCTTACATCTGCACTTGGGAAAATAAATTTTACCACTGACATTATTTTAGTTTTCTTAAAATACTTCAATCAGTTTTAAACCAAGATTTGCAAACATCTGCCACAGTGTATGCCTATGAGATGAAATTTTTTGAGACAATTCCTTCAAAAACACACACCATTACACAAAGCTTTAAATTTATCAACTTTTAAACTAAATTTTCAGAATTACTAGTTGGAATGTTTAATAACAAGAAAAATAATACAATTGCACATTTGAAAATAAATGGATAATAGGTCACAAAAAGTCTAGGCTCATTTGGAGGAGATTTCATTTTGAAGTTTTGGCACTATATTACTTCATTATCTTGACTAAACATAGAAACATGTAATACTTTTTTCTGCATACTTTAGGTAAATTTTCTACATGGTATAATTAAAGGATAGGAATCTATGATGAATTAATCAAAAACACAGATGACGAAATCTTCTCAGCAAGTAAGTTGTCAGCACCAACAGAATTCTTTCTCAGCACTACTGCAGAAGTATTCTGCCCTATTAACGAGTGGGGCTTCAAATACACACCTGAAACCAGTCTACTGGTTTTAGATTCTTTTGGACCCTCAAATAGGAGTACTTGAAAACATAAAAACCCTCAAAATGGCTTAACTACTTAAGGTAAAACTCAATAGAACACACAAAGCAAAATCATACTTTCAAACAGTTTCACATCTTTTGATAATTAGGTTTCATTTGTATATAGGTCTTCAGCTCTTTGGTTAGATGATGAATTTTAAGAGAAACCTTGAGATTCCTACAACACCCCTTCCCCTTTTAATTCCCAATCATAAGTCTCTGAATCTAAAAGTGGTTCAATATTAACATAGTACTTTCTGACAAAATATATGCTCAATGTAAGTTGCAAGCTGAGCAAAACAAACCAAGCAACCAACCAAATACCAACATATTCAGTGATAACTAATTTTGAACTATTTTATTTATTTATTTGGTACCGGGGATCGAACTCAGGACCTTGTGCTTGCAAGGCAGGCGCCAGAACCACTGAGCTAAATCCCTGGCCCATTGAACTATTTTAACAGCAATAGCTGGCAGAAACATAAAACAAGTTAAATAAAATTTTCTATTTAAAGTAGGTTCTACTCAACAAGGAGAGTGACTAAATAAATTAAGTCACTAATACTTGCATTCAAACTGGTATCGAGATAGCTACAGTAGCTGACAACATTTCATGACTATGATTCCTTAGCCATAAATACCTTTGAATCTCCCCACACACAGAAAGGTCTCAAAATAGAATACCAAGAAGGCCAATTTCTAGTTGCTCTTGGAGGAAGGAATTGTCAATAGTCAAAGGGTAACTCAGATGAGTTAGACCCAATAATTCAGCTTATTTATTGGCTGATCTACCCCCAACTTACTTAGAGGTTATTAAAGTTTTCTCTCATTAACTGTTAATTATTTACACTTATATGATACATTAACTATAGTACATGTAAGTATAATCAGTTATAATTATGAATATATTACAATTCAGTTTATAATAATATAATTATATTTAATGACACCATATTAATAGTAAATTCGAGGCTTATTATATGACATGCTGATTAGTAATTTTCACGTGTATTTTATTCATACACTCTTCGGTGGTACATTGTACTCTTATTGCTATCTTTCATGAGTAAATTCAACTTTAGAGAGGTTAGGTGATTGCTCTTGGTCACATAACTGCAAAATGCTATATTCAGAATTTTAACCCAGGTCTGTCTGACTCCTGTGGTGTGCTCTGAACCACTGTGCAGTACGCCCGACTCAAGGATGAACAGCATTTAAATGACTGGGTTGTGGCCCCAACTCTTGACATTCAATAAACAGCACTATGGAAATATTTCACTGTCTTTCTCTCATCAAAAGATAAGAAAAAATTTTAAGGCACTTTATTTATATTATCGGTTATTTTCCAAAAAAAAAATTGAAACCAGTGAAAACTATTAACTGCAGTAGATGCACATTATAGCAAGCTATTTATATATTCTTCTTTTGATAATTTTATAGAGAAAAGGTATATAATCAATTTCTTTTAAAAAGGAAGTTTGCATTTAATTTCTAGTGATGGTGAACACCTTTCCAGATGTTTGTTTTTAAGTTCCATTTCCTATTTTATGATTGATCTGTCATCTTTTTTACTAAATTTATAGTGTTGTTCCTTTTGATTTGTATGAGCTCTTTATATAAAAGGCTATTGTAAAATTTTAATGTGTTATTTGATGAAACAACATTTTGTCAGTATTCTAATTGTCTTTTTATTTGGAAAAGTTCTATAAAATGTAGCTTATCATACAACTAAATCTATTAATCCCCCCCTCCCTTGAGTACTGGGAATTGAACATAGGGCCTTCATGCTGAACTACATCCGCAGCCATTTTTATTTTTTATTGTTTTAAATTATTGAGACAGAGTCTCTTTAGGTCGCTGAGTTTCCTAGGCTGGACTCAAACTTACGATCCTCCTGCTTCAACTTCTCAGTGCACTAGGATGATCTGTTCTTTTGTTATTTCTTTGATTTTTTCAAATTCTGAGAAAGTTCAATCATCATGATTTTGACTCAATTCTATTTCTATAGACTTTTACGATTTTATTTTTATATTTAACTGTTTAGTGCATCACATGTATTATGTTTGTGAGCTGTGTCCAATGAAATGCTAAACTGACTCTGTCAAATTGTCATTAACTCTGTGAGTCTGACACAATTTATTACGTATTAAATAGTATTTTTCTTCTACACTGATTTGCAAGTCCTCTTTAAGAATCTGTATATATGTATACACGTACATGTATATGCAAACATAAATACAATATAAACTTATTAATAGGGTTTGCTTTTTGATCACCTTAGTGTGTTGTGTTTTCCTGACTTTCTTAGAGCTTTGGAATCAGATGTACTTATCATTGAATCTCAGTTCTATTATTCAACAGGCTTTCAGACAAGGCTCTGTCTTCTCATCTTAAAAGGGAAGGATAGTACAGTATCCACCTCATATGCTCATGTGAGAACTGAAGCAGGTGAAATACAAAAGGCCTCCGGGTTTTGTGTTTAGTCCACAGTGAGCTCACAGTAACAACAATCACACCAATTGTTATCTTTCAGCCATGGCCCTATTGAAAATTTGTTTTCATATCTTATAACTCTACTTCTCTGCTCACATCTTATTAGGATCACATCTATAGATTAGGTGAGGAATGATGGCTGTCCTCTCATTCTGAACATTTCAATTCATCTTCTATACTTATCAACAAAAAACCTGGCTTTTAAAATTATAACAATGAATTTTCAAAAACAGGTAGGGTATTTATCTGTTAGAACTTTGAATGGGATTTTCCTTTGGTATTTTTCTAATTTTTTATGGCTATAATATGGGAAGGCTCTTCACTTTTTATATTAATCATGTATTCAGCCATTTTACTGAACTATTACCTTTGTGGTTTAAAACTCACAGAGAATGTTCCAAGCACAGAATAGTTTTTGAGAAAATAATTTCCCTCAGTTCAATAGCGCATACCAATAGCTTACCTTGGTTTTAATTTTGTATTGTATTAACCATAATGTTCAGAACTATTTAAAATAATGATGGTGACAGCATGCAATCTTATTCTTGACTCCAAGGGGGATGTTTCACATTGCACAGTTTTGAGTTATGTTATCAGTTGATTTACGCTAAGTAAAGAAGTTCATTTTCTCCTCTCAGGCTTTACACAGATTTTACACTGTATTTGATATTGTTGGATTTTACATATTCTGTATGCTTTTTTTTATACCTTCTGTAAGCTACTTCCAATTTTTTTGTAGGATCAGGAAAATACACAAAGATTAATATATTCATTTAATTAAATTCTGGTTAATAGAAAATGTTAATACATCAAATGTCTCTTCTTGCCATCTATTTAGGTAATCATTTTATCTTTTCATTTAACTTGCTGCTATAATTAAGAGATTTTAAAATATTTTACAATGTCTTTAATTGGCTTGTATGGGCTTTAATGGGTTCATTCTACTTACTAGGTTCTACTAAGAACCTTTGGGCCTGTGAGGGTTATGAAACTGAGAGAAAAGGATGAAGAAAATTTAAAGAATTATTGTATACAAGAGAACATAATATGGTTGGACTAAAAATTTTCAGCTTTTTAAAAACTTGCCAAAATTATAATTCCAGTAGACCATAAAAATTCCTTGAACATTAAGAATCAAGAAAACAGTCCCAATTTATTGTTGCATTAAATTTAAGATGTCAATCTTAAATCACATTGTTTCTGAAAAGCAGTGTTTTATCAACTGCTATATGACATTTTCACTTCTAATTTTTTTTTATTTGTCAGGTTTGCCTAATTTCCACTCATATTTTCTTGAATTCATTAATTTTTGTTTTTCTGTTTTCTAAATCATTTATTTCAGCCTTTACTTTATTATCCTGTTGTTCTTTTGGTAATGGTATGTAGTGGTTAGGGTGGGTTTTCAACTTCACTGGCTTTGGGATTCCTCCCAGGGATTGGTGGAGCACACTTCTATGTGACCTGGTGGGTCATGGAGGCGTGGTCTATGTTCTCTGCCCCTTCTATTCTGGCACTCTTACCTTGCTGTGTTTCCTGGCTGCCATGAACTAAGCATCTTTGCTCTGTCAAGCCTTCCTGCCATGATGTCTCAGCCTTGGAGTCAGTCAACTGTGAACTGAAACTGAGCAAATTAAACGTTTCCTCCTTTAAGTCCTGGATGTTAGGTATTGTGTCTCAGCAATGAGAAAGATATTATATGGCATTTTTGGATTGTTATTCTAAATAATTCAATTTACTTTTACCTCCTATTTTTTCTCTTATAAAAGCATTTAAAATTATGAATGTATTTGAGTTCAACTTCAGGCAAATCCTATAGATTCTAATATGACATATTTTGTTTTTCATTACTTTTTTAAAAGTCCACAATTATATCTTGATTTCTTTCTTTTTATATGATATAGATTTTAATATTTTCAGGCAGTTAGTTTTCTTGTTGTTTAAAATTTCATTATTTATCATATTAGAGAGAATAACAGTAATTCCTGGTTTCTTAAACTTACTGAACTTTCCTTTATAGCCAAATATAAATTCCACATGTTTTCCATGGAAACTAGATCATAATCTTCATGCTATTTAAATAATTCCAAATTAACGTCTATTAACTGCATTATTAATTATATCATTCAAATAATTATATTGCTCAAACATTAACTGTTGAAAGCTTTCATCACAGAGTGCTATGGATTAAACTCTCACACCTCCACTGTGTTCATGGCATTTTCTTTTTTAATTTAATTGCAGTTTGCTTAGTGGCCCTTTTGCTAGATTATTTTAAATTTGGTATATTCATATATTCATTTAATTATCAAAATTTTGTTAAAAAACTATGATATGCCAATACTTTTTCTGGATCTGCAGATGAAAATAATACAAATTACAAAACTAAAAAGTGTTTCAGATGATTTCAGAAACATTTTGAAGATTAGCTAAGAGCATTTACTGATACGCTAGCTATGGATCTGATGAAATACTGTCCACTAATGGGATTTCCTCAACCCTGTGTAATCACCTTTGTAGAGAAGCATCACCCAGAATATGAAGGGGATGATGCTGTTTAAATAGGACCATCAGGAAAGGTCTTGCTGAAAGCTGCCAGTCAGCAAAGACTGGAGCAGTGAGGGAGTGGGCTACATGACCAACTACAAGAAGAGAGGAGCACTGTGGAGCAGGCCTACATGGGAGGACAAGCAAGGAGGCAGCGTGACTACAGCAGAATGGCCAGAGGACAAACAGTAGGAGATGGAGCCTGGGAGCCATGTTATTTTTTTTTTTTTTTTGGTACCGAGGATCGAACTCGGGTTCTTGCACTTGCGCAGCAGGCAGTGAAACCACTGAACTAAATCCCCAGCCCGTCATGTTATTATTGTAAAACAGTGGCTAGAGTTTTGAACAGAAAAGGAGCAGAAATTGAAATGCCTTAGACCTGCACTATCCATAAGCCAATGTGAATTTATTTACATTAACTACAATTTACTTAAATTAATTTAAAAATTTAATTTAAGACTCTGGTCCTTGGTCACACTAGCCACATTTCATGTGCTTCAAAGCCCCACATCACTGGACAGGAGAAAATACTATTGGACTGGGCTGTTTCAGAAGGATGGTGACTCTGGATATACTAAAAAATAGATGGGTGGAAGCAGGGAGGTGAAGAGGCCTCCTGGGCCATAGCTTCCAGTGAGAGGCAGGAAAAGTGCCCTGATTTCAGATGTATTTTGATAATTTATTATAAGAATTTTCTGAACAATGTGTGGAGTTAAACAGCTTTCCAAAAATGACATATTATGCACCAACAAGTTGATTTCTTCAATCCTTATTTAATACCCTTGAGAAATGATACAAGTTGGATGGGTTGTTGGATAGTATAGGTTCAGCATACTTAATGTACAAATTCAAAATACCATACTAAATACATCAAGGTCCAAAACTCTATGAGCCACAGGTGAAAATTCCATATCTGACCTCATGTGACTATCACAGTCAAAATGTAGGTGTATTAAAAATATTGGGTAAAATTACTTTCAGGTTAGGTTACGCATATATGGAGTTCAGGAAAAATAAATGATTCCTGTATTTAGACTTGGGTCCCTTCCCCAAGATAATTCATTACATGTAAGTGAATATTACAAAGTCTAAAAAACACCAAAGCCAAAACACTTCTGGTCCCAAGTATTTTGGATAAGAGATAATCAACCTAAACTGACATCTTGACTATTCTATGTAAAATACAGAAAAACCTCACTCCATAAATTTCCTCCCTAAAATCAGTCGATCTCTAATCCTCTTACAAGGTAAGGTCACGTGGGAACTGGAAAACTTTCAAACTTTCCTTAAGCTGAAATAACACATAAATTACTAACTCTATAACACAAAGAAATTAATCTTTCACAAGGTACAAAGTATCCTTTTAGCAGATATATAAAATATGGTTGAAGGGACTACACTCATTTAATTATGTGAGTACTGTATGAAAAATAAAAATCCATTTATAATATTATGTTGGTTTAAATGTAGTTCTTATCCATTTTTAGATTGTTGAACATTTTTTAAAAATTGATAAAAAAGGCTTTTAAAAATACACCTTGCTGAGACTATCAGTTTATGGTCTGTTTTAGTTCTTGCCAGGAGACACCATTAAAAGTTATAAAACTGTAACAATTGCATTCATTTATATCTCTCCCTGATTATCCTGATAGATGCAATGTCGGAAGAAGTTCAAATCTGCAAAGCCTGTCACATTACAGAAACATGTCTCCTTAAACTAAATGTGAAATTCTAGTAATTGAAGTGATAAATCTAGTGGTTTTTGCCAAGTACTTTTGATGAGAACCATAGTAGTAAATTAGGAAATATTCTGTGCTGTTATATCACAGTAAAAGCCTTTCCATTACCTATTGTCAGTCACTAGGGATGGGCAAATAACTCAGTTGTCAATCTAGCTAGGAAGCTAAAGTTTTGTGAATGATCAATAAAGAAAAAAATGTATAAACTCTGCATTATCTTCATATAATTCCTCAGACAACTCAAACTTGTTTTCTTTCCCTGTACTGCAGCACAGCTCATTTATTCAGAAATAGAGTAGAGATCTTAGATATTTCATTTTTTTATAGTTCATTATGTGTCATCTTGTTTTCAAATGGTATATGAGTGTTACATTTCAGTAAGTATGAGGTTCTATCCTTGGCTGCTGACAGTGATTTTATACATGATATAGACTTAATTAAATTACTAGTAACTGTTATGTCCATTTTGTTATTGATTTTTCAGTTAAAATATTTATTGCTTATATTTCTACTTTAAAAGTCTATTCTTCAGATAACACAAAAATATTCTAGAAGTTATATTCTTTTCAACCACTCTGAGTAACGGCAAAAGCAAAAGGTGAACACTAGCATTCTTACTCAAATCAGCTTGTTTATAGGATATACACATAGGTAAAAGAAATGTATATTCTACTATTTAAAAGAATCCATTCAAGTTCCATCAATTTCTATGGTAGAATGTTCATTTCAGTTCTTAAAAATAGGTAGTATGATGTATGCTTCTTAAATTACCTGCACTATGAAATTTCCAACTCACTCCAATGGAATAGCTATGATTACTAGAACATAGCACCTATAAAACAGCTCTCATCTTCACAGTTCTATTCAATCCTTAGATTTTTTTTTTTAAAAAAAGAACAGCAATATGGGTAAATTAATTTCAAGTTTTACTTTCGACTGTGATAAAAAGAAAACAAGTACTTGACAGATTAATGAAAAAGATGAACAAAGACAAAGTAACTTGTGTCCCTTATCCTCAATAGGTTAAACTTCATTTATCACATATTTTATTTTGGGACATGGCTTAAACATGGTCAAGAGATTCGATCCCTGGTACCAAAAAAAAAAAAAATGGTCAAGAGAAATAAGAATTTGACTCCTTAAGAAGGATAAGTGACAAGATTAGAGGGATTACTTATCTGGAACAAAAACCCTAATTTGGTCAAGAATGTGCAGTTGTGTGCATCTTGGTTAAAAAGCAAATTCCCAGTTACTTGGAGGAAAATAAAAGGACAAAAAAAGGAAGAAGAAAATGGCTCGACCTTCAGGAAGGTAATGGAGATGTCTTAGATTGGAAGAAATTAAAATGGGGGCATTTAGTGTCAGCTAGAAGCAGAGAAAAGGACAAAGGACTGTCTTTGAATAAACATTAACAGGTTATATATTTGGAACACCAAACCCCACAGAAAGTTACACTGGTGAGCAGCTACTCAACTGAAACATGAAAGTATAATTTCTTTAGACCCCAGAATTTCAAAGTAAATCCTTTACATATTTCCTTTAGTAAGTAAGCTTTTTAAAGTTAAGTAAGGTAAGCACTGGAAAAACATGTTGAAACTTATTGTTCCTCTCTCTTACATCTTTGATAAGCTGGGAGCAAGTTACCTAAAACAAATACCACTATTCAGATATCTGGTAGAGTTCAAGGCTTTTTTTTTTCTCTAGAAAATTTAAAGCTTCTACAGGATTTGACCCAAAATCTAAAGTTTTTTTGTCAGGAGAAATGTTGAATGCTGAACAAATTTCCTCAAGAACTTAAGCTAAATAGAAACAGGACTCTGCACAGTGAGGTACTGAACCTAAACAGGCCAATTTAATGTTCTGGATGTCATTTATCTATAATTATAAAAGTCGAGAAAACCTGGTAGACAAAAACATGAAAACAAATACCACACTTGCTTAATTTATTTTTAGAAATTATGTGCACCTAGAGAAAGTTTTACCAGAGCCTTTTAGGAGAAATACATGGAGGCCCTGAAAGAACCTGGGTATATGCCGGCTACTGGTACACTGAACGCTATGCTCTGCCTTTGTACTTTGATGGAATAAATTAACCATGATACCGACTCTCTCCAATTAACACACATTTCTCTACAAGTGAATACTTCTGCTTTCACCTTGCTTCATGGGCAAAACTCCAGACAATATTTCCACTAGTTTTCTTTCCTCTCATTGCTAAGCCACATGTTTTTTTCTCTTTTAGACAAAACCTCTTAGGGGCTTTTTATTAAGGAAAGATAAAGAGGGACAGAAAGAGGTCTGCTCCAAGTAAGGGGGCATTCTTTTCTCTGCTGCCATTTAAATTTATCGTTAAAAGTACAAAGGAAAAAAAAAAACCAGAAGTACTCATCACTTAATATGGATCTACAATTCCTGCTGTGAAACATCACATCTTTTCTGAGATAAAAACGAGTTTCTCTCCAGTCTTTATTTGAATTTGTACAAAACACACTTTCCTAAAATTGCCCACGTCACTGAATCTATTTTTCTTTTTAAACCAGGCATTAAATATGCATCCTGACTCCCACGAAGATGATCTGCAGCACAGCAAAATGTCTGTGTATTCAATTACAGGCTAAATAAATATAGCAAACATAAAGGAAAAAGTTTCAAACTCTATGGGCATTTGCCACTGCCTCCCTTCCCCCATTAAAGACTCAGGTACTCTATGCCTTTCATCATAGTGGCAGGATAGGTTGTGTGCTAAACCTCTTATGACGCACACAGTACCCTTCTATTATGCCGATACTGAATTAATTTAGGAAAAACAGAAGTTCTCAAAGAAGCAAGTAGTTCAACTTAGAAAATCACATGTATTTAACATGAATACAAGGTTTATTTTAATGAGTAAAATAAGTCACTGGTGAATAAGGTATATATGTATATCCCCCTCCTACTATTATGAAATTAGGTTATAATTCCTATTATAAACTGAATTACAAAACAGCAAGTTCACAACAAAGTCAGGACTTGCCCCTTCATCCTTGTTCTATTGCAGAGGTCTTAGAACGGATTCTACCCAATACATTATCAGCTGAGGTCATGGGGGGAAGAACTGCTTCTAATCATTATTACTACCCTAATTTAGGGTTTTAATAATTTGGAATACTCTCCTTTGAAGCCATGGCTATGAGCTTTCTCCAAAGTGTGGTAAAACTGGGAAACGAAGTGTTGGAAGTTAAAATGATACAAATCAGGTATCACTGATTTGTAACACTCTAGATCCCACCCCCCCCCAGCCTGTTTTTCTCCCCCGCCCAGCCTGTTTTTCAGCCTATCTGTTCTGATGGGCTTTAAATTGCAGTGACTTCATCTCAGCTAATTCTCAAATCATACAGAAATGGATTTCAGTACAGGTGCCCAAAGACACTATAAATAGAAAGTATTGATAATACACTCTGAATGTGAGAGCTCAACCATCATATCAAACAACTATAGTAGAGTGCTAATGTTAAGAGATTTAGTTAGTATTTAAATAT
Organism: Heterocephalus glaber; assembly: GCF_000247695.1. The sequence continues at coordinate 5,680,160 of NW_004624806.1, forward strand.
ATCAATAACCAATTGAAAAATTATTTCTGCAGGTTAAAAAAGAGGTTTAATATGTCACACAATAAATAGTTAAATAAAAAATATTAACTTACATTCCACTATTTTCAATGAATACCTATGTAAATTTAACCGGGCTATAAAGTCCTCCTGTACATTTGCCAGAAAAAGTCAGTTTGTCACTGGGTATAATTTATACAGAAAATATTTCAAACAAATGCACAAAATTTGCCTCATTACCTTATAATTTTCCCTTATAAACCTTTTCAAAGTGGAATTATAATGCAAGTTAAAATATATTCAGTGGTATTTATATAAACACCACTTAAGCCAACTACATTTGACATTTTAAGAATACTAAGACCAAAAACAAAACTAATATTTATTCATTCAACAAAAGTTAAATTTTGACTATAAGCATTTTCTAATTTTGGAAAAAATATTTTTTTATTGTCTACTATTCTGTATCACATGGATTCGGGTTGTAAGCAAAGACTTTCACATGCAATACCACTTAATTTAGCACTGTTTGTAGCAGCAATGAGTAGAAATAACTCAAATGTGCACATATAAGGATCACTGGAAGTGGCTGAATAAACTATGGTGTGTTCACTTTATTATGTGCTAGCACTTATTCAGAGGAATAGTTAGATCTATATCTATTGATCTGGAGGAAAAAGGCAAATAATAGAATTAAGCTACAGTATTATTCCCATCCCCATCCCAAAAATGTGTAAGGGACATATACTTTTTAATCATGGAGAAAGGGAAGGGGCATACCTAGATATGAGCAGTGATTTGCAGGAATCTGAGGAAGTTACCAGCTTTTTCGTTATTTGTATTTGCATTGTTTTATTTGTATAATAAGTCCATTATTACTTTGGCAAATTTAAAATATCTAAGAAATTAAACACAAACCAATAGTGACAAAAAGATTTAATAACTGAGACAGATTTTCAACTAATTCTACAAAGGTTTTCTAAGTGCTTCATTCTCACTGAGTTTCCTACTCACAGTCTGAAAACATAGTGGAAAAAGGATGATTTCTTTTGGGCCATTCAGTGATGTTGCATCCTTTGTTGTTTTTACAGGAATTGGACGGCACTTGACAAGGGACCATTCTTTGTTAATATAAAAGAACAGTATTTTATGGACTTAAACTTGTTTGCTACCCAAACACGTAGGATTTTCCTCAAGAAAAATATTTACTTAGCTAGATCTATAAACAGGAGGCGGGTGAGACCTGTATTAGTCCAAAACATGAGGGAGAGATACACACAACATAACACACTTTCAATTTTCAGCTAAAACAAAAGAATGGCAGGGACTCTTCCCTGTAGATCCACCACAGCTGTACATCAAATGAGTCCACTATGCTTTTTTTCCCCATTAAGTTTATTGGTACATTTTAGGTATAAAATACAGTTACATTCATCATTGGGATCTTGTACCTTTACATGAATATCTTGG
>NW_004624806.1:5683161-5741869 GCF_000247695.1 Heterocephalus glaber
CCATACATAAAAATAAGTTGAAAGGATCTATGAACCTAAACATGAAAGACTAAAACTATAAAACTTTAAGAAGAAATTATAAGGGAACATGTTTATGAATTTAGGGGAGGAAAGAATTTCCTGGGATATAAAAAAACATGATGTATAAAAGAAAAAAATTGATAAATGAGGTTCCATCAAAATTCAGAACTTTAAATGACATCATCAAAATGAAAAGTAGTCCTTAAACAGACCACATTTATAATGCATATAACCTATGACCAGAATATATAAAGAACTCTTACAACTCATTAACAGACAACCCAATTAAAAAGTAGACACAAGAAGACGATAAATAGACAGTACAGCACAAGGAAAGGTGTGCAACACTAGAATCAGAAAAATACCAATCAGCACAACAACAAGATTGAATTATACACTCATCAGGGAGATGAAGTTAGAAGTTTTAAAAGAACAAGTGTCAGCTTAGGTGTGAACCAGTTAGAACTTTCTAATACTGCTAACATGAATGTAAAATGATAAAGCCATTTTGGAAAACAATATAGAAATTTCTTGTATTACTGTTAAGAACCAACGGTCCCGTTCTTAAGATTTTACTTGAGAAGAATGAAAACACATGTTCACAACAGATTTGTACATACAAGTTGAGTATCCCTTATCTGAAATTCTTGGGACCAGAGTGTTTCAATTTTCCTTTGAAATCCACTAAATCTGAAAAGAGGATAGCTACTCCTGCTTTTTTTTTCAGGTTCCCGTCGTATAGAGTATTGTTTTCCACCCTTTAACTTTTAGACTATGAGTTTCTTTTTGAGTTAAATGTGTTTCTTGTATGCAGCATATTGTTGTATCTTGCTTCTTGACCCATTCTGCCAGTCTATTTCTTTTGATTTGTGAATTGAGACCATTAACATTGATGGTTATAACTCATACATATTGACTTATCATTGTCATGACTTTTTCTGTTTGTTGGGTTCTCCCACTTTGAGTTTAATTTCTTGTCACACCTGATGGATTCATCTTGCTGTAATTCCTGGGGTTCTGATCCTCATTGTCTTTTCCTAGGATATTGTCTAAAAGTTTTTGGAGTGCTGGTTTGGTATTCATGAAGTTCCTAAGGTGCTCTTTGTCATGAAAGTATCTTATTTCTCCATCAATTTTGAAAGATAATTTTGCAGGGTACATCAATCTGGGTTGGAGGCTGTTTTCCTTTAGGGCTTGAAATACATCACTCCAAGCTCTTCTTGCCTTGAGGGTTTGCATTGAGAAGTCTGCTGTGATTCTGATGGGCTTTCCTTTGTATGTGATTTGTTTCTTTTCTCTCACTGCTTGTAGAACTTTGTTCTTCTGTTGGGTTTCTGGAATCTTAACAATTATATGCCTATATGTAGTTTTTTTTTTAATCAAGGCTAGTTGGAGTCCTATATGCCTCACTTAACTGTATGTCACATTCTTTTCCCCTGCTTGGGAAGTTTTCTGCCATCACTTTGTGAACAGTTTTTTTTATGTCATCTGCACTCTTCCCTGTTTCTTCCTTGACTTCATTCAGTCTTATGTTATTCTTCTTTGCATTGTCTAGCAGCTGCTGGATTGATTTCTTGTGTTCCCTTACAATTTTAAAGAAATTTTTCTTTTCCTGGTCACTAATTGCAATCTTATCTTCTATATCTGAAATTCTGTCCTCACATTGGCTCATTCTGCTACTTAAGACTTTCAATGGAGGTTTTCATCTCCTGGAAATCTATTTGCATCTGTTTTATGGATTCCATTTGTTTCCTATGTTGGGATTCCATCATGTTCCTCAGCTCCTCTCTAGATTTAGTAATCAGATCTTGCACTAAGAGCACAATCTCTGCTGTTATGTGATAAATTATTTCTGATTTCATTTTTTCCAGATTCTCTTTTGTTGCCAGTTTAGGGAGCCCAGGGGGTTGAGTATCTAGAGTGTTCCCTCTCGTTTCCCTTTGAGGTTGCTATAGGTGATCTGGAAGTCTGGTTTTGAGACTTGTTTATGTGTCTTCTCATTTTGACTGAGGTGGGGTGGGGTGGGGTGAGGTGTTGCTGGCGCCCACACAGCTCACCTCCAGTGTGCTCGCAGGGGTGGTATGGTGTCCCAGAAGCCTCCTCTTGTGTGCTGGGAGAGGCTCACCTCCTCTGTGCTGGCAGGAGTAGTATGGTGGCCCGGAAGCCTCCTCTTGTGCGCTAGGAGGGGCTCACCTCCTCTGTGCTGGTGGGGGTGGTACAGCGGCCTGGAAGCCTCCTCTTGTGCACTGGGAGTGGCTCACCTCTTCTGTGCTAGCGGGGGTCCACTATGCTTTTAATACAGTGGTGTCCATACAACTGCATCTATTCTGGTGTGAGTAACATTTCAGCATGCCCACCTCACTATACCTGATTGTGCAAGCAGCTGGGATAAAAATAAAATACCATATGCCAGGCTTGTGCTCGGGACATACAAGGCAGTGGTAGAAAATCACCCCCAGTGACCCACTCATTATTTTGCTGACGCTTTTTTTGCTGTTGCACTTTTCAGGAATTTAGTTGTGAACATGGCTCTGGGGTGAGTTATCTGCCTCATTTGTTCTTCTAACAGCTGGCACAAATCTCTGCAGATCCCATTTCACTTGTTGAGACTTCCAAAACATTCCACACTTAACCTGACCAGTCACAGAGACCTCTTAGAGATACACAACCCTGGTCTTTCTCTCAGAAAATCTTCCAAGCAGGGAAAAAGTAAGTCAATGGGGATGATAGGCAACCAGGGCACAGTTTCCCCTCAGTAGTAAACACACAGAATCAGAAAGAACACAAGTGGGGGACTAATCTGACTACAATGGTATCCAGGGCAGTGGTCAACACAAAGGTACCCAGCAAAACAAGGTATATAGGTCTCTTTTTGAAGGCTCCTCCTACTTTGTGCCTTTCAGTATTCCTATACTGTAACACCATTCCTCATTTCAAGACATTTTACTTCATTTAAAATTTATTTATTTATTTATGTATGTATGTACTGTTTTTAGGTACTTGAATCCAAGGCCTTCATACCAAGCTACATCCCCAGGCCTTTTAAAATTTTGACACAAGGTCTTAATAGGTTGCTAAGCTGCCCAGGCTGGGCTTGACCTCACAATCATCCTGCCTCAGCCTCCCAGACAGCTTGGATTACAGGTGTGTAACACGACACCTAGCACTTAATCTGGTTTTTTAGGCATGGACTGTAAGATGTGATTCTGATTTAAAACAAATTATTAGGATTTCAGAAATAATAAAATAGAGAACAAAATTCCCTTGTGGTTCTGGAAATATGACATGTTTACCTTCTTGGCAGGACACTGTAGTGGTGAAGAGCTGGGGCCTTGAATCAAACTGAATGAGTCCAAACCCAGGCTTCACAACTTGCACCTTCAAAGGTGATTTAAACTGTCTGTATCTAGGTTTAACTCTACAACACTGTTCATGAGTTACTGCGAAGATGAAATGATTATATATTTGTGAAAAGCTTACTGAGTGTCCAACAAGTACCAGCTATTACTTGGTACTATTCACACAATTCTTTTTTTCTCTCTCCCTTAATCCATCCTTGTAAGAGCACTTATTTCACTAGGTTATCAACAGTTAACCCTTGTAAGAGCACTTTCTTCACTGTTATCAACTCTTAGCTAGAAGTCATGCTACTGAAACAATGGGGTGCATGTATTAATCTTCCCTGAGGCTTTTACATTTAAGTATGAGTTTGCTGACAAACATGTACTGTATCCTTACATGGTGAGATATATAGGACTGATATGTCTGAAATGGTGATTTTTATTTCTTTTATTTGACCACATGTTAAATCTCATTGTTTGGTTATTTCTCTGCCTATTATTTACTGCCTAGGGGTTAAATACGGACAACTACCTATAAGATGTAAAGTAGCCAGGTCTGAATTAAAAGGACAGAATGCAGTGGTTTGATATAAAAAATAGGCAAAATCAATAGCTTTATATATAACAATTATTACAAAGCATTAACTATATAAGGAAAAACTGGTTCAGGGACTTCAAAGTTGTGTAACTGGTGAGAAATAATATTTCTGTAACTGGATGCTAATCTTCTTAAAGTTTACTCTGGAAGTTTACTTAAACTTTACTTAAAGCACTCTGGAAGAAACAAAAGAAAAAAAAATGTACCTGGCTCAATATGAAGAGGGAATAGAAATGTTGTAAGGAGAAGAATGAATACCTGAAGACTGTGAGAAGGGATGTAAGTATACAGACCAGAATAAGGAATCTGGAGAAAAAATAAAATATATGTGGAATATGAACATCAGCTAAAGGTATTTCAAAACAAAGAGGGAAAATATATATGCTGGGAAAGTAACATCCAGGGTAAAAATGAAGTTAAATCTTTATGTCACTTTCTATCTTAAAATATGTTCCAAATGGCTTGGATTTATAAAAAGCAAAACTACAAATATATCAAAATGTACAGTGGTCCCCCTTATCTATGAGGGATATACCCCAATAGATGTCTGAAACACTGTACAGTATTGAAACTTATACATAAAATGTGTTTTTCTATACATACACACTTGTGATAAAAGTTTAATTTATACGTTAGGTATAGGAAGAGATTAACAACCATAATAAGATAGAACAATGAAAACACTATATTACAATAAAAGTTATCTGAATGTGGTCTCTCTTTTGCTCTCTGAAGGTATGTTTTATATACGCCCTTCTACCTGTGATGAGGTGAAATGAGACAAAGTGAGATAAAGGAGGTAGGCAGTGTCAGAGTGTTAGGATATTTGGCATGGTTACTTGAACACAAGTACCACAATACCTCCACAGTCTGTCTGATTAACCAAGATGGTTACTAAGTAACTAACAGGTAGGTAGCATACTCCTTATGCTAGACAAATAGATGATTCAAGTCCCAAGTGGGACTGAGAGAACAGTGCAAGATTTCACAATTGTGACTGAGAGTCATTTATATGATGATCAGTCAACATCCCATCTCCTCTACCAGATTGTAAGGTCAATGGCCATTTCTGTATTTTCTCAGTGCTGTATTTGCAGCATAAGGTACAGTACCTAGAACAGTGCATACTTTCAATTATATTTACTGTATCCTAGTCACTTGCAATGAAGTGATCAATAAAAGCCCAATGGGTCACCCACTGTCCATAGGTTAAGTCAGGGGACAGCATGGCAAACAATGAATTTCATAATTTGTTCCCTATTTGACCCTCCAGTCTCATCTCCAGTCACTTCCAAACATAGGGTGTTTGACCAGCCATATTAAATACAGCCTCTTTGATCCTGTACATTTCAGTGATTTATTCCTCCTGCTTAGAACTCCATTTGCCCCTTGACTGAATGAGCTGATTGATGGGCTATCTCTGTGTACCCACAGCATCTAACTAAGTTTCTCTCTAGCACTTCCTGTGTAGTAGTGTAGTTACCTAGTCACATATTCTTCTCTTCTGCTAGATTAAGAACTCTATGAAGGCAACAGCTATTTCTTTTATTTGTAGATCTGAGCAAAACTTCTGACACATAATGCTATGAGACACATCAAATGAAGTATGGCTGAGGATGTCATTCAGTGGGAGAATGCTTGCCTAGCATGTGTGAGGCCCTGGGCTTGATCCCTAGAATTTAAAAAAAAAATTTGTTAATGCTACTGAACCAATTATTTAGATACTGATTCTGGTAAGTTAGACTTCTTAGAAATGAAATTCTTTGTTTATAGTACTGGGCTAATAGACTCGAGGGCCCAGGTGGTGGGTGAAGGGTAAAGCCTTTCACTGCCCACATCCACACATTGTCACTTGCATGTTAAAACTTCTAATATAGTAACTAAAAGAACCGAAAAAAGAACACATAGAAGGAATAAGAATTTTTGTTTTGAGGGAGGGTCTCTTAAATCTCAAAGGACAGAAGAAAGCAGGAAAAAAAGAAAAAAAAAAAGGAAACAAAGCTTTCCAGGTGAACTATGAAACAAGTCAGCTCTATGCAGTTTTCAAGAGACCTACTTTAAATTTAAGGAAAACTTGAAAAGGAAAAGATGTATCATATGATCACAAAACAAGAAAATATTTATATAATATAGAATAGACTTTTCGGCAAAAAAAATTCCAGATAAAATTTGATACAAAGTCAATTACCAGGAATAAATAAGTTTTTCGAACATAATTGTATCTTATAGCATAGCTTTAAACTATACAAATCAAAACAATTCAAAAAACCAAAATAAAGGAAAGAAAATAAAACAAAAAAAACCCCAAACAAACCAAAAAACACACAACAAAATAAAAAAACAAACAAACCAAAAAAATCAACAAATCCACAACTGTAGTAGAAAACTTAAACATACCTTTCTCAGCATCTGGTAAATGTTAGACAAACAAGTCAGTAGATACATAGCATATGATTTGAATGATACAATTAAGAAATTTAATCTTGTACCAATTCCCCACAATGAATGTAATCAGTATATATTGCAAACATATACTAACAGAAATTTAAAAATGAAAAAAAATTTAATCTAATAGATCATATATAGAATATGGTTTCCAAAAATAGTTGAGTACAATTTCTTTGTAAGGTCACACAGAACATTTATAAAAATGCCTACTCTCTATACCAAAAGGCAAACTTCAACACAAAGAATTGTTTCTTAGAGATTACATTTTCTAACCACAACACAATTAAAATAGAGATAATAACAAGTAGAAACATTTTAAAACTTCAGGAAGTATAAGGAAAATTTAGAATAACAAGATGTTAATGAAGAAATCAAAATGGAAATCAGAAAATATTTAGAAATAAATGATTACAAATATTCTAAAATATTAAAACTTATAGGATGCAGCTAATACAGAATATTCAGTGTGAGTGCCTCTAAAATAAAATAGTTTATTAACTAAGCATTTAACCTAGGAAGTCAGAAAAAAAGAGTAAATGAAAACACAAAAACAGAAATTATTAAACATAAAACAAAGATATAATAGGATCAATAAAGTTAAAGCTATTATTTTGAAAAGTCATAAAATTAACAAAGCCTTCTTGTGAAATGAGAAGCAGTATAGACATTAGGAAGGCAAAGGGAACATAGCAAATGAATAAATCAGAAGCATACACCTAAACACACCTTCCCAGAGACAGTGTTCCCAACATGACATTTGTCACAACGACTTTATCACAACATTAACCTAGATCCCAGACTTTAAAGAGATTCAATGAATGAAAATCCTTATAAAAAGTAAGTGCTATGTTAAAAATTCCTATATACCCAATGTCACTGTAGTCTTCTTGAATGTACATTCCCAAGCTCATCAAAGTAAGTCATCCATTGCAATAAGCTGGACAATATCACAGGCATATGGGAATTTAATACTTTCTAAAGTTTCCAACTTACTCAAGGGCACTAACTTAGCCAGGGAGTGAATGACTGATGAGAAAGTAATTCTAAGTGTAAGTGAGGACAAAAATACATATTTTAAGATTTTAATTTAAGGAGGCAAGAATTTAATAGTCTGTTTTACGCAGCAGAAATGTGGGTGTGAAATTATATTGAAATGAGTAAATAGCTGTGATAAAATGGGGGAGGGCATGAAACTCCATGTCCAAGATTTTCTTTCAATCTCAGTAAAAGTGTATTTTCCAAATTTTGTGTGTGTGTGTGTGTGTGTGTGTGTGCACGCGCGTGCATATGCATGTGTGTATTTCAGTAACTCTCCCTTAAGGAAAAAACCAAAACTATGCATTCAATAAAAATATGCCAAGTAAGTTTGAGAGGCAGTCTGTACTGAATCAGATTGTTCACTGGCTTCAACATAAAATCCTATAAAAACAATACTTCTTGAGGAAAAAAATGCAAATTCTTTTGTTTTAGAGAGCAGAAATGAAACCGAAACAAAATATAATAAAAAAATGAAAATTCAGGTACAGGAATTATGCATTTCATACTGAATAATTATTTCTGTACTGCCCGTAAATCCTCTCTGGTAAGCTGTGCATCTAAAACTCATCGAACTGCCAAGGGGTAAACGCAGCTCCATCCATCAAGCAGCCACTTGACAAATACATTCCATAATAGAAGTTTATTTTTATGGGAGGCTGAATCAAGGACTTTCCCATGCATACAAAAACTTGTCAAAATTATTTATGAGTCTTGCTGAGACACACAATATGTCATATCAAACTCCTATTTTCCTTCCAAGCACAAACTGTCAATATCTATGCTACTATCAATAACAGGGACACTGCTGATAGCGGACCTCAGGAGTCTGAGGTCATGTGCCCACCCAGCTGCCCAGGGCAGCTGAGAAGGGCCCTTCTGTAGCTCTAAGGGGAGTAGTTAAGGTGAGCACTTGGCTCTGCATCCAAGGCCTTTGGAACATAAAGTGAAAACATAAGCTTGAAAAATTATGGTTGATTGTGGCTGAAGTAAAACAAAAATAGAAGATACTTCATCTTTCATTTTGCACACAAAGTATTAAGTGTGATAAAACAAACACTTGAAAATCATGAAAACAGCCCATCCCTGGTGAAATTTCAGCTTTGCAAGATTAGCTTGATGGAATGAATCAGGTGGGAGGAAAAGTATCTCAGAAGGGGGTAAATCTGCTTTGTTGATGAGGGCCAACCTAGGCTGGTTCTATGTCCTTTTATTTCCAAAGGAAGTACTAGCTGATAAATACAGTGGCAGTTTTCATTTTAGTAACATGGTCCTTTTTTGCCCTGGAATGTCACTTTCCCCAGCAAAGGGAGTTCACTGAAAACAACAACAAAAATGGTGAAGGGCCCTTGAGATAATTTACAGTAACAGGAAAATTTTACTCTTGAGCTCTATGGGCAATGGAATCTATAGTCTCCTACCTTAAATTGGTTTTAAGAACTAGTTAGACAGCAAAAGCACTTCTGAGATTCCCTTATTCCCTGAGAAGGGGTGCTTCATCACTGCCACTTCACTTGGGGTGATGGCACATGTCATGGAAAGAAAGGCCAAGAAGTGCAGGATGAATGAAACCAACAAGTTGGTGCTGCTGGGTGGGTACAAAGCCTGAAAAGAGGTGGTTAAATATTTTGTTTCTCAATGTAAATAGAAATAGAACACTTGCGAATTTTGCTTTATGATTTCACTGCTGTCACTGGCTTCTAACATATAGAGCCAGACCTTTGGGGAAATGGGGAGATAAGCAGCTGCCAGAATTCTCACAGGCCCCAGGGTACCATTCAACATTCTGTGGACAAAAGGAGCAGATACCGTGGGGTACCTTCTGTACTTCTAGGGAGTGATTGACCTTGGATGGCTCATGGAGGCCCCTCTGACTTAGGATCAGGAGAGCAACTTGAAATTTGTTTTCTGAAATTCTTAAATTTAGCTTTAAAAAGTAAATTAGATGGGCTAGAAGTCTACATTTGTTTTTTCCCTACAGAAAAGGGACAGGGAATAATAGGAGGGAGAAGAGGCCACCTTAAAAAATTCGGTTCTCTAATGTTCTCAGTACTTTTTTGAAACAAATTTTAAACACTATGTAGAACCCTATCCAAGGCTACATGAACTTGTCCAAGTATTGCAAATGATTCCCATCCATTAATAATATAAAAATAGACTCCTTGAAAGAAAGAGACCAATGGTGCTATTTAGCAAATTTTGTGGATAGTCCAAAGCTGTCAAACAAACTGAGTCATAGTGGTACATTCTGAATAGTAGGGCTGTAACTCCAACTCAGAAATACAACTGTAATCATTACTCTTCACATGTTTGCCAGAAAGTCATTCCTTCAATGTGAAAACTACAACGATAAGCTTTTAGGCTTTAAAAATAATTATTTGAAATAATTAGAATACGTTTCAACCAGGAAAGCCCTATTTTTTGAAAAACATTGAGTGTATGTTAGTTAATCAGCATACCATATCTACTGTTTTCAGATATAAACAAAAAAGAATTTGCCTTTTGTTTCAAGGACAAAGCACAGCAACTGACATCATCTTGTTAAGATGTTAAAGCTGAATTTCCAACAAAGTGCCTAAAAAAACCTGTGAGGCAGGGAGGGTGCAATTCCTGACCTCCTCTTACCAAAAAAGAGCAGAGGGGGCTTGAGGTTGGGTAACTCCAAGGTCATCCAGCTTGTGGGTGACTTAGTGAGAACTAGAACCCTAATCTCCCTCCTACCAGAACTACAGTTGCTTGAAGATTGTGGAGGTCTGCTGGAGAGGGAGAAGATGAGACTGGGAGGGAGGGAATAAGGAGGAAAGGAAAATCTATTACTGATAGTTGCTTCACCTTAGAAAAATCTGCATTCAGAAACCTCTAGTTATAATATCTCTTTATTGCATTATTTCAATCATGAAGGCTCAACAGTCAAACTGCAAAAGGATCAACATCAAAAAGAATGCAGATTTTTAAACATATAGTCCCCTGATTGTATGATGAAGAGCTGGAAGGATTTGCTTTGACTCACAATCAGTGTAGTTCAAGGTTTCTCACTTTGGCACTGCTAAGACCTGGGGCCGGGTGATTCTTGTAGTGGGGACTGTCCTGGGCACTGCTGAACGTTCTGCAGCATGCGTAGCCTCCCCCTTTTAGGTGCCAGCAGCATCCTCCCTCGTGTTCTGAACCCCACCTGTCTCCAGACACTGCCAAATGTTCCCAGGGGGAAAACTCAATCCCAGTAAGCATCATGCTCTAATCATTAACTGAGCACCAGACAAGCTACCACACTTCAATTTCTAGTCTCTGTTCCATATTTACAAAATATGCTTGTAAAATTTTGAATTCTCTGTTGCTACTGCTCTTTGTATGGTTTCTTCAGGCTGGTAGGAGCAAGGGTACCAGAGTAGGGTTACTGTATAAAACACTAGATAATTTGAGTTTCACATACATGACAACACAATATTCGGTGTACTTATACTAAACAATTATTTGTTATCTATCTAAAATTCAAACTGAATGGAGCATTCTGTAATTTTATTTGCTGAATCTGGTGAGCTTGTTTGTATAAGAACATCCAGAAAAACAAACCTCACCTTTTTCTTATGTGTTGACTATGGCCAAGGGTACTGTGCATTTCAGACCACTTGTGAAGACAATTCTTTGTGTTGTTAAATGTACTCTGCTTTCCTTCTGCTCTATTCTTTTTGTTCTATTACTATTTAGTACCTTAGCATTGGCTACTTTTCACTCCAATTTGACCTTAAAGTGTACTCTCTGTCCAGAGAGGGTCATTAACTCCTGTCTATCAATAGTTGATGACAAGAAAAATCTTCCTACCCAATACCCTCTAAGTATTTAACTTTTTGGCTCAAAATTTATAACACCTGAAGTTCTCAGTTCAGTGCCAACTTGGAAGCATTTCACAGTATCGTGACATTCTGCTTATATTATTATGTCATGACATTTACCACTCTTCTCAACTTTCCGTATATTTTAAAGACAATCTTCATTACTCTCAGAAGAGTACAAGCTGCCTAAGCATTTGCTTCATTTATTCTCTATTTCATTCACTTATTTTCTTGATGCTCTTCTTTGCAGTAAACTGTTGTCAACTTCCCCTCCCACTTGATAATAAAGGGCCCACATGAATATATGACACAAAGATAATTCTCACACTACAGATGTGTATACGTATCTGTATCCATTCAGAGCCCTGTACAGTCAATATGTATGCAAATCCACTAACAAATATATGTACACATACCAGGTTTGTACTTTTATAAGGATCACGGGATATTATATATACTTTGGGGATTCTATTCTGTGTTGTGTTATACCTATCACTGATGTCTTGCTTTGCTTTCTTCACAAAGCCTGTTTGATATACTGAACTCATGCTGATACTTGCCTGTGTTTAACTCCTGTCATTACAGTTAGCATTTCAGAGAAATGCACTTCAGACCCTTTTCCTAATCCTCTGCTAGAAACTCAGACTTGCTGGGCACTGAGGATTCTGAACAAAAATGATGCATTTTTAACAGAGTGGCGAGTGTGTGGGGCAGTATCAAAGAGATAATTCTGTAAGTGATGAACAGTAAGCAATGAGAGGTGGGCAGAAGGACACAATCTCGTAGGATATGTTACTGCACCTTCTAAAAGGGGACAGATACCTTCATTTGGTGCTGATGCCATCATTTTGATCAATCCCCAAATATTTTATGCATGTATGTATTATCTTTCCAGTTGAATTTTCTACAATGCTATCATTATAAGGTTGAGCACACAGTAGGCGATAAATATTAATTATAATTAATAGTTAATACAATATTTGCATTAATGAAATATATAAAAACTTTACACAGAAAAAAGGAAACATGGTAAAAACGATGGATCTTTTATGAACTTAAACCAAATAGGTACTTCTTAGTACAGTTACTGCTTTAGCCATTTGAAGAGATGCCATCCTTGTCCTCAAGAAAAAAGTTATCTAATGTCAACTTTGGCACAAACAGAACTATTATTTCAGAAGATGGCATCTGTTGAAGTTTTACTAGGTTGGTCATGTTCAAAGAGCACCAAAAAACAAACAAACAAAAAAGACCATGCCTCAACTAATATGACCATTTCACCTTGGGACAAGAGAAATCATTCTACAGCTGCACAATATCAACCCATTGCAATTATAATACCTTTACCACTGCAAAGCAGTTCACAACCATTTTCTCCTTATATTTTCACAAGAAATTATCTGAGCCAGAACTACACCATGTCATTTAAAAATTAATGAGTTTTTGGGGGCCGAGGATTTAGCTTGATAGCACTGCACCTGCCTTGTGCCTTGCAAGCACAAGAACCAGAGTTCGATATCTGGTACAAAAGAAAAAAAAAATTAATGGGTTTTGAGTAAGTACTATTTTCACCTGGCTCAAAATGCAAAAGGTACAAAAAGGCATCCAGTAAATCTCTCCAGCTCATGTCCCCAGATACCAAGTTTCCCTTCCCAAAGCTAAGTTGACTGTTATAACTTATGGACCCTTCCACAGATTTTTAATGTAAATAACAGAAGATGCACATTAACTTTCTCTCCTTTTAGTATAAATAGTAGCACACTGCACCCTCAGTTCTTCACTTTGCTTTTTTCACTTAAATATATCTGCTATTAATCTACACCAATATGTAAAGAGCTTTCTTATTCCTCCCTGTGACTGCATAACTGTCCACTGTGTGTACCTCAGGGAGATCACAAGCTATCATGTAAAAGTCACGAGAAGAGCTAGATGTCCACAGGTGCTTGGATTCATGCTCTCAGATTCTTTATCCCCTGCATCAACAGTGCCAGACCCGAGTTACTTTATTCTCTGAGTCAAGCTATCATAATCTCACTGAAAATTGAAGATTCACAATAAAGAGAGGCAATGTTGAAGTATAGTCAAAATGACCTAGTCGAACCCTTCAAGAATAGAAAGATAACTACTTTTCATATAAATTTATTCTTTTTAGGGGCATCAAGGTATATAAAGCATTCTCTTTTATACTACCAACAATATGAGATTTGAGTTAACTGTTATTCTTTAATGTAAAGACTCAAAAGTGAGAAATTTTAGTTGGGTACACACCTGTAATCCCAGTACCCAGGAGGCTGAAGCAGGAGGACTGCCATGAGTTCAAGGCCAGCCTGGGTGGGTGACACAGTGAACTCGAGGTGAGCCTGAACTACACAACCACATCCTGTTCCAACAACCTCCCCACCTCACCCTACCAAAAGAAGGAATTTTACTTTTAGACAACTGGTATATCTGGAGTAATATATCTATTTCCCTGGGATGGACTGGGTGACTTCTAGAATTTTTTTTCTTTATATATATGTTCATCATTGTGCTTAGAGTAGTAACAGAAATATGTCCAAAAGGTTAAACTAGGAGGAAGAGACACCAGAATACCAGTGTGGGTGGACAAACTGGGGCAACTTTAAAACACTTAAGTTTTACTTTTGTTAACTGAAAAGATATTCGTATCAGTTGGGATGGTCAAAATCACCCTTTCATGGAATCAAAGGGATTCCAAGGGAAATAATCCCCAATGCACACTTACAGTATTTTTTTGTCTTAATTTTTCAAATATTCCAAATCTTACCCTGCAAGATTCCTAAGCAAACATTTCTCTTTTCCTTTTGTGGGCTGAGAAACTCTTTTAGTCCTGCCTTAGGGCAAGCACTTACTGGGGAGCTACTAGAGGTCCCTAATTGTGAAGCCCTTACCAGGACTGAACCTGATCATTCACTGAATTGTTGAGTTGATGGGATTCGTGTAGCTGGTTATAAATTGATAATCTAAATTAATTCATTCAAGCAGAAATCGATTCTGTAACTCCTTGAGAGCCTGTAATAATGCTTACCTCCTACTGCTAGCTGCATTCTCTGCTTCATAAAGCTGGTCGGAAACAGCTGGATTCAGGTGACCTGCTAGCTCATTAAATCTGCTACATGTTCCTTCTGGTAAATGATATTAAGTTGAAATGTCCTAACGTTGATTTTTTTCTTTAATTTTATGACAGAAATAACCTAATTTGTAACACAAAATAACAATCTCCTTGGATTACTTTGCCTTGTTAAAATATTTTATGCATTTTTCATTTACACAAAGGTAATGGAAAAACACTTAAACTATCTGTTATTTAAACCATGAGAGATATGTTACTGAAAGTCTGATAGCTGCAAAAATGATTGTCTCTTCATAGTCTTTACTTTATATCTGTAATAAAAGGCAGACAATTCAATTCATTGGTTAGTAAATAAAGTACGATAGTTTTTATTTTATTTTCTCTGCCTCACAAGAAGTAAAATCAGATTGCTTTTTAAATTCATTTAGAACTAGGACTCATTACTTTCCTTCCCTCTTTCTAATCCAAAGGCTCTAATGTCCATTTGAAGCCTCAAATTTTCTTCATCAACAGAAGTTGTAACCTAATTCTAAATCTCATACTAAAAGAATAATTTTCCAAGTGATTCTCTCCCTGTGTACAAAGGTTGAAAATTGAAATGAGAGCACCTGCCTTCTGTGCATCTGAGACTATTAAATACTAATTCCTAGTAACCTCCTAACTTCAAAGCTTTTTGTGAATATATTTCAAAATAACACTCCCAACGATCAGACAACATAGATAAAATATTTCCTAAGACTTACCAGTGACCAATTACTTTTATCATTATGTTCTCAAATCATGAATGATAATTAACTGAAACCCCAAATTCTCCATCTCTTCAGTTGCTCTGTCATTTAGCCAGAGGGCAGAATCATCATTTTATGGTCTCAAAAACTATCACTACTATAAACTAGGATAGTATTTGTTATCCCCAGAGGGAATCACCTTATGGCAGAGATTTTACACCAGGCTGGTAAGTATAAAATAACATCACATAACTTGTAAACATTTTAGTACTGAATATTTATTTAGTATTAAAAATGGACTTAAGTATTTGTTTAAATACAATTCCTAGCACTGAATTTATGGGATGGCATTTCAAGGAATTTACTTTAAAAGTTTCTAAGGACCATAACTATTCATACCATAGTACTTAAAATAGAATTTCAATATATTAAGATTAAACGGCCTTATAATCTTACTCTTTAAAATTTAATTTTTATTTTGAGGTGCATATTTTTAAAAAACCAGTATCAAATCACTCAAAATACATAATGGATTTCCTTTATCTGACAGAGTTTCCTAAGAGAGGGGAGACAGAGAGAGTTCTCAGATCACTTCTGCTAGGTCTGGGGCACAGGCCCAGGTTCTGGGCACTGGTGCAGAGAGAGCATTTTGCCTTCCCTCTTTCCCTCTGCATCTCCCACTCTGCCCTCTTCTTGCCTTTGTAAATAAGGACACAGACTTTCTTGACACAGGTTCTTTGAAAATGTCTACTTTAATAATTTTTGTAATTCTTCTCAATCATTTCTTCATGACATATCTGCATGCTTTTGGGCCAGAAACATCTTGACACAACCTGGTTTTAGCTTATTTTGGGGGCAACTTTTTGATCAGAAATAATTTCAAACTTACAATTTGTAAGGAAAGAATAAAGAGCTCCCTTATACTTTTGTCTCATTCCTCACTGTAAACATTTCATAATATTTCTTTTATCTACTCCTTCTATCTATACTCATTATCATTTCTTCTTTTATGAACCATTTGAGAGTTAATTACAGAATGTATGCTTTTTTTCCATATATACTTCATGGCGTGCTTCCCAAGAACAAGGACTTTCTCTTATATAACCAGAGAAGAACTTTCAAAACCACAGAATTTAAAATGAGACAATAAAAAGATAAAATAAAAAAGATGTGATCTAGGAACCCAATCAGAGCCACCACATTAAGTGGCAGATCTGTTAATCTCCTTTATTCTGGAATGGTTCCCCATGCTCTTGCCATTTATTAAAACTATGGGTCAGTTATTTAGCAGAATGTTTTAAAGTGTGGATTTATCTGATACAAAGTTTTTCTATTTCTTATACATGCAAAGAATTTTTCAGTTATTTCAACCATTTAAAACACAGCTCCAAATACATTTTTCCAAATTCTTCCTTACATGAAAGAACACTGCTTGATGAATATTTCTTGCTTCACTCTTTAAGACATTGTCTTCCTTGTGATGTTTCAGAAGTGACTGCTTTGAAGTATAATTTATAGTCAATTAATGGACACATTTAAAATGTGTGGTTCAATGAATTTTGACAAACACACACACATACACTATGGTCATCACTACCACAAAAAAGATATAAATTTATTTACTTTTTTTTTTGAGACAGGGTCTTGCTATATATAGTTCAGGCTGGCCTTGAACTCATTGTGTAGCACAGGTTGGCCTCATGCCTCAGCCTTCCAGGTGCTGGGATTACAGGTATGTGTCACCACACCCAGCACAAAAAAGATGTAATTTTATCACTCCAAAAAGTTTTTTCCTGTTCATGTCCCAGGAAATTACAAATCTGATTATAACCTATAGATTAGGATTGCCTATTCTAAGTCATAAAATAAGTGGAATTGTACAGTATGATGCTTTTGTGTTTGTCTGCTTCTGTTCAGCATATATTTTGAGATTTTTCCATGTTGTTTTACATATTATTAGTTCACTTTTATCACAGAGCAGTACTCCATTTTACAAATAGTTTGTCTATCCACTCATCTGGGCAGTGAGACTATTTTCAGCTTCTGGCTATTTATTACAGCATTTATATATAAATGTAAACATTTATATATAAACCTTTGTATGAACCTATGCTTTTATTGCTCTCAGGTAAATTTCTAGGGGTGGAACTGTTGGGTCAATGGTAAGTATATGCTTAATTTCATAAGCAACTGTTAAACTGTTTTCCAAACTGGATGCACCACTTGACATTCTCATCAGCAAAGCATGACAATTCCAGGTGCTCCACACCCTCACTAACATTTGGTATTCTCAGTCTTTTTAATATGTCATTCTAGTGGGTGTACAGTAGCATGTCTTTATGGATTTAGTTTGCATTTCTCTGATGACTGATGGTGTGTAGAATCATCTCATATGTTTTTTGGGATGCTTGAATATCTTCCTTTACATATTCCTTATTTGCTTCTTTGCTTAATATCTACTTGTAGATTGTTCTCTGTATATTCTGGTTTTAAATATTTTATTAAACATATGTTTAGTAAATATTTTCTCCTAATGTCTAGCCTGCCTTGTTTTGAATGGTATATTTTAAGAGTTATAAAAAGCAGCTAATATTAATATTTTTAAAATATTAATAATTGATTATTAAATTTATTGATGACCGCATCATAGTCACTTAAATATGTATTGGTTGTCTAGAGGGGGAGGGAATAAGAAAGAAAGTGATTTTATCTTGTTCATGCTCTTTTGCAAGAAAAGTGGCTTTTTTAAAAAGGAAGACATTTATACTATGAAACTATTTTGGAAATTCATTCCTTTTCAAAAATAAATGTTGAAATAAAGAAATAAGAGTTATAAGTTATCAAGCCCAAAAGTACTAGTTAGTCAGAGAGGTTTTCTTCTCCATCTTCTTCTAGCAGTATTATAGTTTTAGCTTCTACATTTACTTCCACCATCCATTTTAAATTGAATTTTGTGACTAGCACAAAGTATGGCTCAAGGTTCATTTTATTTTCTTTATGAATATCCAAATATTCCAACATCATCTGTCAAAAATACTTTTTTCTTTGATACCTTTATAGAAAATCAACCAACCACATAGTTATGGGTTTTTCTGTTTTTGCACCAAAACTGCCGTGTTTTCATTACTGTATTTTCATAAGACTTGAAATCAGGAACTTTTTCTTCCTTTCTATTTTTCCCTCAGTCTTTTCTTATTTGAGCTTCTATTTGGACAGTTTTTGGTCTATGTCTTCATGTTCACTATAGTCTTCTTTTAAGGTATTTAATATCCTGTTATCCCATTCAGTAAATTTTTTCATTTCACATTACATTTTTCAGTTTTAGAAGTTCCAATGGTTCTTTTCTGTTTTCCATTTCACTACATATTTTGTTCATATTTTTCTGTCTTTAAATTATTAATAATAGGTTAAAGTTCTTACATGAAATTTTGTCATCACTATCCTTTCCAGTAAACTATTTTTTTTTCCTGATCATGGGTCACATTATGCACTTCTTTGCAGATCAGGTAAGTTTTTTACTGGTGACAGATACCATAAATGTATGATGTTGGACAAACTTTTTATTTTTGTCTTTACTTAAGAGTACTGAGATTTGCTTTGACCACATTTACATTCACTCACAGATAACCTTGATTATTCTAAGGCTGTTCACAAGCTTTGCTAGGAAAGATTTAGAACAGACATATTACTGAGCACCATTATGCTAGGTTCTTTGTTGAATGTCTGGGATGGTCAACATATTTACTTCATCCTGACTGGTGGTATATGAATGGGGTCAGCCCAGTGTGTATTTTAAGCTGATGGTTCCCAACAGTTGTTCTTTCCTCCTGGATTTTTCACCTGTGCATAGACAGGCATTCAGCTAAAGCCACTAAAAAAACCTCATCAGATCTCTGGAGCTCTCTATCAGCACAGCAACTTCCTTCTTGTGTGCTTCCCTGCCCTTGCAAATCATAGCCACCTAAGATTTACAAGCTCCTCGATTAAGTGAGCCTGATAAGTTCTCTTGGATGTTTCTCTCTGAACTGTGGTAAGGAAGTTGCTGGTAGATCTCCTCTCTAAGGGATCACAATCCTGTACTACTGCTGTCCAATACTGGAAAACAGCTGCTCAGGGAACACTATCTAGTTCTCTAGGTTGCTTTTTTGAATGGTGAGAGGAATAGGTCTTATTCTAGTATCTCCTTTCTAGGGAAAGGGAGAAGTAATCTTCTATTTAGTCTTTATTTTTTCATAGACATGGACTCTGTATATAGCAGAATACTTTATGTAGGGCACTGCATAGGATAAATATTCAATAACTGAGTGTTGAATAAGAGAATGTGTGGCACTATGTATCGTAGAAGGCTTACATCACGTCTAAATGTGGTCAGCATTAACAGAACTGAAGTCTGTTGAAGTAGGAACAGTTTCTTACTGACATTGCTGTTATTTATATCTGCTAAGGCCTGAAAAGTTATTATTGTAAGACCTTAACGCACAGAGTCCCAAACTATAACAACACCTTATCTAAAATAAACAAACTCTAATTTTTCCCAGTGGAAGGATCTATCAGCTGCAGTGTCATCTCTTGACACAGACTGAGGTTCCACCTTATGCTACTTACAGCATTTCTTGACATACAGCTTTTTCACATGAACTTTATCATGCTATGTAAATAAGCTCATTTCCCCCTCTCATTCTTCTCCAATCACACTGTCTTTTGCACTGGTTCTCCTCTCTGTCCAGAACACTCTTGTGCTACAAAGACCCATGAGAGTTATCTCATTTTCTTCAACTCTTCGCTCATATGTCCCCACCCCAGTGAGGCCCACTAGGACTTCCCAACTGAACACTGTAACTGCCTATCTCCTCTACTCATGGTCACCTCAAGCTCTCCCATGTCTCATTGTTCTCCATTCTTTCTTTCCTTTCTAGTACATTACCTTTACCGCTCTATTCACTGGCTGTGCCTTTGTTTCCTGATGTGTACCTCTGCAAGAACAGATGCTCCACAGGCTTTACTCACAAATGTAGCCCAGGAACTCAAATACCTGGCTGATGGTTCAGTACACTTTTTCTGGTTAAATGAATCCATTCTTTAGCTATTCTACAACAAACATGAACTCAGTTCTCACTGGATATAGCAGATGTGAGGAGCAGAGAAGTCCTGAAACCCCAACATCCTTACCAGCTTTCTTGCTTTCACTCTAAGCTGAGAAGTACAAGCTTATATGAGGTTCATATAGAAAAATCAACTGCAGATCTGTTTTCTTTGAAAACTCCATGACAAGACTAACTAGAGTCAGCAAACTTCAGAGGGGACTTGGCTGGATGCTGTTAGGTTCTAACACAGACCAGGGCACATCTGAGAGTTTCAAAGAAGATGAAGTGGATTAAATTTTGTGGTGATCCACAAGTAAAGATTTAGGGGGCTGAGGATGTTAGAGAAATCACTGATCATAAAACTCAACCTATTTCATCATATCTATGGAAAGCCCATTAAGGTAGGGATAAATTTTAGGAAACATTAAATAGCCATTTTAAATTTAGTGACTGAATACTTATCGATTTTAGAAAAAAATATGCATATGCTATTATGCTAGTACCCCATTTTAAATAGAAAAATTGCCACTCATGACTCATCTTCTCTTTACTGAAAGTGGTTGCTTTTTTTTTTAATTGTGTAACTGCTATTAGATTTGTAATTCTCTAACAGTTCTAGAAAGCAAAGGTATTACAAAGGGTAAACCAGTTTCAAATAGAATTTCTTAATTTTTGAAGGCACTGCATTCTCAATATAACTCAAGTTGAAATGTGTGTCTGAAACAACTAAGGTAAAGTTATAGAGGAGTCCCTTCCATCTCCCTCAGATTTTTGTCTCGAAGTGTTTACCTGTGTGGTCTCAGTTTCCCAGCTTTGCAAATTATAACTTTCTCAAGATTTGTTTGAATGATTATAAGCACATAATTAAATAAACTAAAAAAAAGTTTAACTGAAAATTTGACCTACAAGTAAACTGAGCTAGACTAACAGACATTGGTAAAAATACTAATGCTCTTGGCTTCCTGTCAGTCCTGTCCCCTGAACTTTTCAGATTTGGATTTCATCCTTCTTTGCTGAATGGCAGCTCAGCAGTTCCCTCACATTCACTGAGTCACAAACATATCTGGACCATCTGTGTCCTGAAGATAAAGGAGGACATATCAGCACTTCCCCTTGCCCCATGCATACAGATGACATTCTTCAGAAAAATACACAGAAGAGCAGACTGCAGTTCATCCTTAGGGAAATCTCATGTTTCGCCAAGCTCTATGGCACACAAATCCCATCTATACACATCTGAGGTCCTCTAAAGACTGGACTCCAAAGCCAAGAGCTGAGAGTGAGGTTTTGATTTGCTCCTGTAAGAATAGTCAATTTGGCACTTATGAAAGCCCATGGCATAGTCTCCCACAAATCATTTCTGAAAAAAGTAAGTTCAAAAGGAGCTCAGCCCTTATCATTTTACATTGTGTATGAATCATCTGTGGAGTTATAAAAACTTTGGTTGAAATTTTCAGAAAATCTTGTCAATTATTTTTCTTTGGAAAGATTTCTGTTGTCATACACATGATTTAAATGTTTAACAGAATGTAGAAATGGAATATAATCAGAAGAATGTCAAAGTGAATCAAATCAAAGAATTTTAAGGGGGGGAAAAAGACAAAAATGACTTTAATAACCACAATTTTGCTGTAGTATTTTAGACTCTCTTGGCAATTCCCCAGTTTAACCAAAATCGGTCAGGTTAAACTTGGTTGAGATAGGGTACATTACTAAGTATATCATTTGATGATGGGCTTAAAGTTCACAAAAGGAATTAGCTGAAATAAGCACAGGGAGTATTTCATTTTTGTATGCTTAATATTCTGTGACCTTCCACCCACCCCACCCCACCCCAGTGCCTCATGCTTCACTGGTATTTACTGCCTTCCTCCAATTCTGTACTCTCCTTTAAAACTAAATCAATAATATATCATAAAACCCACCAATACTACTCCTAGAAATAATACATTTGAGTCTTATAAAGCATACAAATTTTACACAGTTCAGGACATATCCAAACTGCTGAATAATAGATGTCTAATTTTCAGGAGAATTTATAGAGGACTATCACTTTGATAATTAAATTCATAGATTCAACATATAAGAAGGTAAATAAGTGGTGTAAGGAAATGAAATAAATATGGAAAAGCATCTGGTCATTTTTATGATTATGAAAGATAATTATAATACCTAAGATGCCAAGTTCACAGAATTTTCAAAAGAAATAATAGGTTGATTATCCATCTGCCTGCCCGTCTTCTTTCTTTCCCTCTCTTTCCTTCCTTCCTCTCTCCCACCCTTTTTTCTTTTTCTTTTTCTTTTGAGATAGAGTCTTGTTAAGTCACTAATTGCCCAGGCTGGGCGGTGATATTCCTACTTCAGCCTCCCAGAGTGCTGGGATTATAGACATGCACCACCATACCCATCTTCCAACTGCCTTTTCTTTCTTGCTACTTAAATAATCTAGAGGTATAGCTTATACAGAATCAATGGGGACTATGTTGATTGTACATAATGCTGAGTTTAGGCAAATCTAAACCATGCTGCGATTATACCACCACAAAAAAGATACAAAACACTGTCAGCACTCCAAAAAATTCCTTATGCCTTCTTGTAGTCAGTAACTCCCTACATCCTGGCAATCAAGGATCTGCTTTCTGTCACTAGAGATTTGCCTTTGTAGAATTTCATAAATTGAATCACAAAGAATATATTTGTTTGTATCTGGCCTTTTTCACTAAGGCTAATGTTGCTAAAGTTCAGCTGTGTTGTTAGTTCAGGAGTTTTTCTTACTAAGCAGGACTTCATTGACTACAATTAATTTATGGTCTCACCTTTTGATGGACATTTGAGTTATTTCTATTTTTTGACTGTGTTGTGCAAAGTTGCCATACACATTTGTAGACAAGGTTTTGTGTGGATGGATGTTTTTGTTTCCTCTGGGTAAATACTGCTGGGTTTTAAGTAGGCAATATTTAATTTATAACACCTTGTCAAACTGTTTTCCAAAGTAGCTGTACCATTTTACATTCCCACCAACAAGGGCCAACTATTCCAAATGACCATATCCTCATTAACATTTGGTATTGTAAGTCTTAACATTTTTAGCTATTTTAATGAGTGTGTGGTATGTCTTTGTGGTTTTAACTGCACTTCTCTGATGACCAGTAACAGTGAGCACCACTCCATGTACTTGCTGCCACTTGTATATGGTCTTTTGCCATTTTTAAATTGTGCCTTTTGTCTTTGAATTGAGTAGTGATTTGTTATTTGAGTATTCTGAGATCAACAATTAAGATATATATATATATAATCACACAAAACATCTACCTTATTTTATATACATACACACACATATATAACCTCATTATATATGTAGAATGCACCCACATATTCTCTTAATTATTTTCATACTGTCTAGACCAAACACTTTCAACTTTGATAAAGCTCGATGTATCAATTCTTTTACTTTTCACATACTATTTGTGCTCTTTATGTCTCATCTAGGAAATCTCTGACTATCCCAAGGTCAGAAAATTTTTCTTCTACATTTTGTTGAAGAAGGCTTAGAGTTTTAACATGTATTCAAGTTTTGCTCCATTTTGAGTTAACTCTGAGGATGTAAAGGTCATGGCTCATTTTTTTTCGAGATGGATATAGAAATAGTCCAGAACCATTTGTTCCTTCTTCCACCTTGTTGAAAATCAGCGGAAAACATGCATACCTGTGTAGGTCTGTTCCTGGACCCTCTACTGTGTTCCATGGCTCTACCTTTCTGGAGTACTTTATGGTAGGGTCTTAGAATCAGGTATGCATGTCTTCCAAATTAGTTTTCTTTTTTAAAATTGTTTTGGTTATTACAGATATTGTGCATTCCTATACAAATTTTAGAAACAGCCTATCAACTACTACTGAAAGCCTCCTAGGATTTTGACAGGGATGAGTTTGAATCTAGATCGATTTAGAGAGAACTGACAGTTAGCAACTCAAGTACTCCCATCTTTAAATGTGAAATCTCAACTATGTAGGTTTTCTTTAATTCCTCTGAGTGATACTTGATAATTTTTATTGTACAAGTCTTGAATATATATATTTTTAAATGTATCCCTTAGTATTTCAATTTTCTTCTCATCTAATTTCTTTCTAGTTTTGCTTTAAAATTTAATTTCATTGGCTGTATTTTTCCATCTTTTAATTAGGCCACAGGGACTCAACACAGGCAGCTTCACCATCCCCGTAGAGCTCCCATCATACACACTTCTCTTCAGGAATTTTATTTCTGTCACTGAGAGAAGACATTCTTATATTGCTTAAACAGAGCCTGATTAATAGAGAAGGGCTGTGTGATGTTCCTGCCGATGTGGCCTTTCTTTCCAACACACATTCTCATGGAGAAAGAGGATGTGGACCCTATACTTGAGCTTCCAGTTTGTCATGTATGTGCTCACTGGGTTTAGTCATATGGTGACCTATAATAATAATTCTATTATTCTCTTCATATTGCTGTAATAAATTTGATAGATATCGATTATATTATCATCTATCAAAGGAGCTACAAAATCAATGCTATTTTAATACCTTTGGACTTACATATGTGCAGATTAAAAGCTTGAAAAAGTTCAATTGCACTGATATAATCACATGATTTCTAAGGAGTACTAACCTTACAAGGCTAAATGCATTTTAGAAGTGTGTGTTTCTAACATATTTATGGTATTTTATCAACTACAGTATTTAATCTGCCACTGAAACATATGTATGTAATATTTGGTCAAAATAGTTGATATTCAGGTTGCCGTGTAGAACAGAAAATATTTTAAAACTTCAAAAATGCCTTACATAAATGATATTAATCTTAATATTTTAAAAACAATTTCATTCTTTCAAATTAACTTGTTAGAGACTGAATGAGAAAGATAAATGTATTACATTAAAAACATATTTTTTCTCCCTTTTGTTCTCTTGGGAATATATTAACTAAGAGGAAAAACAGAAATAGAATTTTTATTCACAATATACAAGATAAGGTATATACTTTATTTACACACTCATGTAAAATACCTTCAATGATATATGTGTATCTTATAGTTTTAAGAACTAAGGAAATCTGAATTTAGTGTCTGCTTTATACAACTAACCAAATTTGCTGGAGATTTCTATTTTGAGTGAAAAAATCAGAGAGGTGGGCCGGGGATTTAGCTCAGTGGTTTCGCCGCCTGCTGCATAAGTGCAAGGACCTGAGTTCGATCCCGGTACCAAAAAAAAAAAAAAGAGAGGTTTATAAAATCACACTGAAGTTGTTAAATAGGAACTTAAATTAAAACTGTGACAGAGAATGGAAATTGTAAAATGGGATATTCATTGATGAGTGCTTCTATTCAATGTCCGGAATGATTCTACTCTCTTAGTTTTTCTATATTACATTAATAATTTATAAACTAATGGTCTGTAAACTAATGCTGCCCAGGAAACAATATTAGCTAAGGTGCTTCTTTGGACATTCAAATTTTATTTTGGTGGGAATTCTTTATTTATTATTGTTATTATTAGTTTTTTTGAGACTATGCAGTTTAGGCTAGTCTTGACCTCACTATGTAGCCCAGGCTGCCTCAAAGTTGCTCTGCAATCGTCAATCGTCCTGCCTCAGCCTTGTGAGTGCTAGGATTACATGCACCACCACAACTGTCAGTGTTGACAATTTTTAACAGTAGTTCCATATTAATATGTATGTCAAAATGGTTCCTTTTCTAACAAAAGGAGCATGATGTAACAGTAAATTTTGAATTAAAGTTTTCTGGTGGTACACAGTGTCCTGAAGTATGTTACACATTTCCACTGACAGCTCATGTTTGTTCCTGTTTTGTATTATTTAAATTGTAGAATTTGTACTTAGAAATCAGTACTAATTTCCTTTATATTTCTTAGTTTGTAAGGCAGAATCTGTCTTGTGTTAAAACTGCTGTGTACCATGACATGCTGGGATGCAGTGAGTGGTCATGAGCAGGACACATAATGACACTAAGATAGTACCAATGCTTTGTGATCACATAGGATGCTATAGCTCACAAACTGCTTTCAATTTCCATCTAAAAAACTATTCTATCAGCCACTCAAAAAATTATTTTCATTTTATAAAGAGAAGAACTGAAGTTCGAACAGGTAAACATAGTTCCTGATGCTATGGCAGGACTGGACCAGAAGATCTAAGGTTTGTTGTTGTTGCTGTCAATCAACAAACAGTAGATTCTACATTTTCCTCATTTTAATACCATCATTAAAAAGGAAAGGTTAGGGGCCGGGGATTTAGCTCAGTGGTTTCGCCGCCTGCTGTGCAAGTGCAAGGACCCGAGTTCAATCCCCAGTACCAAAAAAAAAAAAAGGTTAAATTAATATGCCTTAGACAATGTAATAACTTTAAGGAAATTTGCATACATACACTCAAAAATATTAGTTTTTGAGATGTTGATTTATGTTACTATAGTTTTCATCCTACTCAATTTTATAAGTAAACTAATTCTCTGTATTGAAAGATGAGCAGCATTTATCCAGTTTTCTCATGTTTTATTTTTCTCCCAGGAACACATTAATGTTTAAAAGGTATTTTACAAAAGTGAAAATTATCAGAGTAGTGAACTAGGTGAAAGGTTAAACTCTTTAAATAGAGAGATTCAAATAAGTAAGTCAAAATTATAGCAACAATATGTACCAACGAAGGAATATTCTTTTATTAATATAAGATCTAATCAGAATTATGCTCAAATATTGACAATATATTCAGTCTTTGGGGTCACTAATGTATTACCACATATATTACAAAAGGTAATTTAAACAGCTGAAATTTAGCACAATATAATAGTTTGGGGGGGGGGTGGTACCAGGGATCAAACTTGGGACCTTGCACTTGCAAGGCAGGTGGCGGAACAACTGAGCTAAATCCACGGCATCACAATATAATAGTTTGAAGATATTCTAATGGATTTTTCTAAGTTGTACTAAGCATCTGAAGGTGATACTTTCATTCAGATGATAAATAATTCAACTTAACTCACACTTTGAATTAGATCCAGTGATCTTCAGTGGCTTGGAAAAATCTTGTTGAGTTTCACGATGTTTTATTTACACAAATATAGGGTCCACTCTTGATTCCTGGAAACTGTCCAGAGTGGATCCTATCTGCTTCAATAACTTTGCATTTTGTAATTGATTTCTGTCCAACGATAGCATTGACTAAGTCTCAGAAATGGTATGGGATTTTCTTGACTGTCATTTAAATCATTAAGGTGGAACACTTACGGCATTTGGTTGGTTTTCATTATTCATTTGATGGATGCTGAATGAATAACACAAAGCATATACAACAATAAAGTGAAATTATGTTTTAAAACCTATAAAAAGGACATAAATGTATTTATATGTTGAACCTAAGTAAGCTCTAAATATAAAGGACACACTATTTTGTACTGACTTAAATATCGGACATAAAACAATATATCATATATTATAAGTAAAAATTACAAATTTAATTTACTAGTCTTGTTAAATTTTAGGATAGCTTTCAGTGGGCATGATTTGTATGGTTCAGATAGCTCTCAATGGGATGTGATGCCTTCTCTCTCAGTAACTTTATGTACTGTAAGCAGGGGCATTAAAACTTAACATAATTCATCTCAGCAAAATGTACAAGGTTGCATGGGCTGAGTGAACTGGTATTGCTAGTGGTGATACTGAGGTATACAAAGCAAAGAACACAAGTTACATGTCTAGTTCTGTTAATTAGTAGTTATGGAAATGTAGACAAATCACGTAGACTTTTAAAAGCTGATTTTACTTTCTGTAAAATAAAAATATACAATTTGCCTCCAAAGACTGTTAAGAAATAACATGATACAAGCTATTTATGAGCTGTCAAACACCAGACAAATGTTAAAATATAATGACATAATTTTTAAAAACATGTATAAAAATCAAATGAGCTAGGCCTGCCATTTGTTTTTCCTTTATCTTTACTAATTCCTGGATAGCTGCAGGTAGACTTGTTCAGTTATCAGGTCAACAGTGACACCATCAAGAAACATGGCTATCAAGCTCCTAGTACTACTTATTTTTTGGATCCATGGCCAACATGACATCTCTGTCACAGGCTTGGAATGAAAGAAATGATGAAACCAACACAGATTCTCATGGAACAGGTGTTGTCTATTACTCCTCTTCACTTCTAGCCTAGAACTTTTCTTCCTTCCCTACTAATGTCTATGTTTGTAAAACAAAATAATTTCACTTAGCTGTGGGTGTGGAAAAGATTTCTTTTGTACAAAGCTCATATTCTTCATAAGTACCCAAAACCTGGGTTAATACTCAAATGATTCAAAATAAAAGTATCAATAAAAGCATCAATACTGGGCACTGGTTGTGTGCTAGGACCTTAGTCAGGAACTGAGCAAACAAACAGAAAAAGCTACAGGATGCTATGTTTACTATTTGCAATTTTATCATGTGATTCTAGCCCTTCCTATTTAATTTGGGAACTTATAAAATGAGCAACCAATTCTTTAGCAACAATTATGATATGCTATAAGATCATTTAAACAGCTCAAGATGGCACCTGACTCTGTCCTAACCTGTGAAAGGACCACGACAGGTAAAGAGAAAGCTAGTAGTGAGCCCCAAAGGAGAGAACAAAGTTGAAACAGCAGTGGCTGGGGCTGCTCAAGTTGCAAAACTGACTGCTCAATAAGAGAGTGTGTTGTGGTGCTGTTTGGAGAGGGGGGTTGTGGTTTAGATCTTAAATATCTCCCAAAGCCCATATGTTTGTTGAAGGTTTGGTCGTCAGGCTGTGGGTGCTGCTGGGAGATGTTAGACCCTTTAGGAGGGTGGGACCTGGTGAAAGAAAGGTAGGTCACTAGGTGTATGCCTTTGACACAGATATTGAGACTTGAGCCCCTGCCTACCCCACCACCCCTTGTTCCTTCCCAGCTGCCATGAGGTGAGCAACTTTGCTTCACCATGCACTCCCTGCCACAATGTACTATGTCACCACCACAGGTCCAAAAACAACAGGGCCAAGTGACCACGGACTGAAACCTCTAAAATCCTGAGTCAAAGATAAATTTTTCCACCTTAAGTTGCTTATCTTATTTATCACAGCAACAAAAAGCTAAATATCATAGAGGTCATGAAATTACAAATCAGTTACTGAAACAAAAGGAGTGTTCCTGTAGTGTTTCCCTCCTTCTGACCCTCTGGCATAACTGGTTGGTTTGGTTGCTGAAAAAAAAATCACGTTCAAATTTTATGAAAAGCTATTAAAGCCACAGCATTATTAGAAAAACTAAATGATGATAAAGGTAAAAAAAAAATTCAGACAACTTCACACCTGTGAAGTAAGCTTTCCAGGAATAACAATGAGCAAGTTTCTTTGGAAGAAAAAAGTTCTAATTTATCAATTAAAAAATGCTACTGAACAGAAATGACAAGACCTATCAGAGTTAAAAGTTTCTTTTTTAATTTTACATAATTTGGAACCACCAGAGACAGATTTAATTTGCCATTTTAGAACAAAACTTCAACATCTGCTTGTTAGATGCTACAATATTTCTATCTATCTACCTGCCCTATGATGAAGAGAGGAAATGAGGTGCTCATAAAGACAGTGATGAGAATTTCTTCACTCATTAGGCAACACTCTTGTTACTGGCTAGTGGAGGATTCCTGGAAAGTGTATCACCAGTGAACAGTGAGGGGCTCAGCGATACAACCTGAGCTTTAAAAACCTCCAGTGATGGTGAAAGGCTGAACATAACTTTGTCCAAACCAACACATTTATTAACGTGGGGAATTACAGAGTAACTACTAAGTTACTCTGTAATTAACTGCTGGATTTTGTTCATCATTTCAGAGGAGATAAGGTAATTTCTTATAATGCAAAGATTCAGCAAGGGCATTCTGGTCTTTTACAAATAGAGGTATTTTAATAACAGGTTTTGATTGCCAGTCATAGGATGCTTTGTGGTAAAGCTTAACACTGATCCCAAAGGCAGGCACTTTCCACATCTATAAAGGTGCACAGGGAGGAACCCTACACAATGCTAGTTAGCAAGGCTCCCTTGCAGGCATAGGTCTCACATTCTCCCCTAAAGATCCCTTCCATGATGAAGCTTGAACGTATGGCTCCATGAAGACCTGATTCTCCTTTCTCTGAGATACATGCTGCGAAGTCCATCATAAAGACTCAAAAATATTTTGTGGTATGCTGAGCTCCCATTTTAAGCCAAGAGAAAGAGCGAAAACGGGAAAATGTGCTATTTTAGAGTTCTGTTACAAAGCCACTAAATCCTAAATCTCATACCAGCATTGGGTAAGTTTCAATTTTATGTGGCATAGATCTTAGAATACATTTATAGCCTACGTTTATAGTTTTTATAGCTTAAGGCAAAGTCAAGTTGTAACTGGAAAACAAACTGCTTGTGAAATGAAAGTACCCTGCTCACGAGTTTTCTCAGACCAGACCTGAGTGTGGGAGTACTGGCTTGCTCTTGCTCACGTCCTCTCCTGTCACTTTCCACCTGTCCCTTCCTCAGAGCCCAGCAACATTCCCTCCGCTTCAGAAAGTCTTCCTAGACTCTTGCAGTGCTTACTGTTACCTTCTCCCTGATGTACTTGAGCATTTTTTAGTCTCCACCACAGGATTTAGTATTTTTCTATACAGTTCATTCTGTTCTCACTTAGCCTTCCACAGAGGCATTAACCCCCCACAGAAAAATGATAAGCTTCTTGGAAGTCCAATGCTTGCCTACATTTACCTTGATACCCACTGTGTTTAGAGCAGAGCGACAGCATGCAGTAGGCACTTGATGAAAAGCATCTGTTCAAATAATGACTGGAAAGACTGGCCTTCCAAGGACTCACCCACAGGAGGCACTTTCAGGATGCCAAAGCTGTGTGTACATTCATTGCATGTGGCTCCCACTCTGCCTTCCACAGACTGCCCTAAAGGTGGTACCTCTATGTATGTAGCTATTCTGTGCCTTGACATGGGTGTACACGTGAAGATATTTCTTTGATAGCTGACTGCTGTTACTAACAGAGAAAGGGGCCCATGGTCAGTAACAACCGTTTCATGTGTTAGCACCATGGTTTTTATTACTCAGACATTACTAGGATTACTGACTTCAGGGAAGCCTCCTTCTCCCTTCTCTCCTTTTACACTCAAATCTTGACAGCATCAGAGTAACAGTGACAGATAGCCATGTCACTTATGACAAGTTACCTTAAAATTACAAATGCCCAGAGTCCCTAAGAGCCTAGATGGCAAACAACAGCACAGCTCCTAAGTCATCTCTCTGGGCTGGGGCTGTCACAGCTTGGCCCCCAGCCACATGCAACAGCACCTATGCTGGCAGCACCGGTGTTCCCATCTTCTGCTGCATGCTCAACTTTTTTTTGTGCCAGATAATTTTAGAAAATAAATGTCTCAAAATATTTGTGGGCAATGTATTTTTATCTAAAAAAATTTCAATGTCTCTAATGCTTGCCAATGAATCTAAGTTGAAAACTATATTCTTAAAGAGAGAAAACACAAGAATCAAAAATTCAGCCCTCAACATTGTATCCACCAAGTCTTAAAATAAATTATCACTGAGATAAGGACAATTCAGTTTCCATTTCAAAATTGGTTATTATCTATTCATTTACAAATAATTTACTTCTATGAGATTTTCAAATAATTTTAATGTTAAAAACATTATTTCCTTCAGAATAAAGGGGAAAACTTTTTAACTATAGAAGTAGGCACAAGGACACAACCTTTGTTAAAATGTTATTTTAATGAAATATATCCAGATCTTTCTTGTGATTCCATGTGAAAACTAGCATATTTCACTGTGCTGTAGGATACCTAATTTAATACCTGGAGTTAGAACAATGACAGAAATATAGTAAAAACCACTGGATGAATCCTTAACACTAGTCCCTTTTATACGGTGGCCCACCTTAAATTCAAATTTTTAAGGAAACATGGTAAAAAACCATCACAGGTAAAGTGGTGTTTTTCAATCAATTATTTCCTAAATAAAAAACAGCACTACTTGATTTATTTTATATTTCTCCAATTATTGCTAAGGTTACTTCCATGACATTATTTCAGTTCCTGTTCATAAATCTTAGAATCATGTCATTTTTCTATTTATCAATCTTAGAGTTCTCATCCATCTTGATTTATGTGGATTCATCAGATATTAGAAATATAATTATTTTACATATTTGCTCTACATATTCAGTTTGTAGCTTAATATTTAATTATGATAACCAAAATTTGTAATGCTTACATTGTGCTGAGCAGGCAATTTTATAGGGAGCATAAATTCGGTGATCCTAAGTAGGCTCCCTATGGTGTATGTATCTCAGTAATAACTCTTGTATCTTGGCTTCACTCGCTCCAATCTCATGTCAGAGGGAGGAGCTCTCAGAGAAGGCTGAAACACTGTGCACCGAGAACTCTCTGCAGTGGACTCTCCCATTTCCTCTACTCTTTTCTTCAAGATATGCAGCAGCTTACATTGTTTTTATATGCCACCTATATACTTCCCCTCTCCTTGACTGATCTGTTTCTCTGGCCACTAAGTGTTGTCATTTGTCATTTTCCCATAGTTTTGATCTTGGAGTCTTTAAACTGTATATACAATCTGGGGGTTAACTTATTCCCTTTCACAACTTCAACTGCTGCCTCTATGCCCACAGTTCTTAAATTTATATCTCTATCATCAACTATTTTCTATCTTAAATTTTGAGTCTTCAAGTGACTACTAGATAGCTCTTGTTAGATATTCTTTCTACCTGTATCACAAGTTCCCCGGGTTTTAAACCAAAACTGTTCTGCCCTCCCTCCCTCATCAAAGACTCATTGATCAGTCACTAGGATACAAAGCTGCAG
Organism: Heterocephalus glaber; assembly: GCF_000247695.1. The sequence goes on from NW_004624806.1 coordinate 5,716,248, forward strand.
TCATGTTCACATTTTGCAGCCACATTTTGTGCTGAGGGTGCTGACTCTTGCAGTCAGCCTCTAAAAAGGCTCATAAATATACTCCTGGTTTCAATTCCCATCATTTCTTAACTAAAGCATCTTCATTTTTCTAAATATTTCTTAGCCAAACTATCTCTCTAATCATGCTACTTCTCCAAATTCCAAACAGTTCCTGTGTGCTAGTTAGCTGAAGCCCAGACAATTTAAGGTGAATCCAAGACCTCCTCAGCCAGCACTACTCTCCTCTGAGCTCCAGCACTACACGATTGTTCATTTTCCCTTACAAATGGTGTCCAAATCTTTGCTCAGATTATGCTATGGAGCATGACCTTGTTTTAACCCACTTCCTGCTCATCCAATATCAATCCATCTGTGAAGGCTTTGTTGGTCTACCTCCTTTCAAAGATTTCAACTTATACAACCTGATTTGACAAAAACAAAAGATGCCACAAGCATAACAAAATAGTTAAATCTTGAATATGTATCTGAAATTTAGATGACAGTAAAATGTTAACATATTAATATACAGAAATTTAAAAATATACATGGGAAATACAAAAAAATGGGGAAAGAATATGAAGAGAAAATTCACAAAATCAAATCTGAAATTCCAGTAAATACATTAAAAGATTCTCAGATTCAATAGTTGTTAGAAAATGCTAAATAAAACAGTAATTTACTTAGACTGGTACAGATTTTAGAAGAATAGTTAACACATTTTGATTGTAGGGACCTAGAAAAGAGAGTACTATAGTTCTCCCTTATCCATAGTTTCACGTTCCAGTTTCATTTACCCACAGTCAGTGGAGATCCAAAAATACTAAGTGAAAAATTCCAGAAAAAAACCTCCAGTTCTTAAGTTTTAAACTGCATTCCCTCTGAGCAGAATCTCACATTATCCTGTAAATCCTCCCTTTGTCTGGTTTATCCATGTTGTGTCCACTACCTGTCCATTTGTCACTTTACAGCTGATTCAGTTATCAGACTGACTGGGTGTTACTGCAGTGAATATGTATGCTCAAGTAACCCTTATTTTACTTAACAGTGGCCACAAAGCACAAGAATAGTGGTGCTGGAAATTCAGATGTGCCAAAAAGATGATGTAGTGTTTAATGAAAAGGTGAAAGTTCTCAACTTAAGGGGAGAAAAATATCATATGCTGAGGTTGCTAAAATGTTCAGTAAGAATGAATTTTCATCTGTGATATTTGTAAAGAATGAAAATGATATGTGTTCTAGTTTTGCTATCACACTTGAACTGCAAAGGACATGGCTAAAATGAGTGATAAAGACATAGTTAAGTTGGAACACATTAAATTACAGGGATCCACAAGAGTTCTTGGAATACACCTCTATAGGATAAGGAGAAAAGACTGGACCCACTCAAAGGTTGAAGCACTTTAGGTGGGCAATAAGCAGCAGCACATCTGTCTCATAATGGTATGGAATCTGCCAAGACTCTGGAGACAACCAGATTGCTATTCAAGATCTATACCCTCCACTCTATTACACACTTGTGATTAATCTTTTCCCCACATTCTTTATTAATATCTATTTGACACAAATTCAGGATGAGGTTTTAACTAAACAATCTCTTGGGAGAAAATGTATTTGAGATACCCTAACAGAAGTTGCTATGAAAAACATAATCAAGAAACACATGTAGAAGTAGCTTGAAACCTGCCTGCATAACTGTTTCCTCATGGAGCTATTCCAAACATCTGACCAAGATATGTGTGGTGGTGGTTGGGATTTGTAGGCAGGCACACCTTTTCTGTTGGTTGACAAGTTATTAGTTTTTCCTCTACTCAATTGCAGAGGTAAGAGGAAGGAGTTAATAGAACCTGATTTAGACTAACTCAAATTGTTTGACTTCAACTTGAAGGCGTTTCTTGTTTGCTTTGAAACATATAAAGAATCAAATAAACAGCTACTACAAGCATTATCTAGACTATCAGCAGAGCCATCAAATGCATGAGATGCCAAACAAGTTAAATTTAAAACAATAAACACAAGGCTTTAAACAAAACACTAATTGTCTAAGTGGCTAAAATTCCAGGATTCATACTCTGGTTTCTCTTCAGATCATATAAATCTTTCGCCTTTTAAAATTCCAGGATTCAGCCCTTTTGTTTTCTATCTGTCCAGCCTGCACTGCTTTTCAGGTACACAACAGCTGAAGCATTAGCATTTAAGTCTACTTGGAACAGTTCTAAGGCTTGAACTTGTCAGTGGAGATGTTTTCTTCATAGATCACAGGGGAAATACCCAATTTAGTTAATCTACCAATTTAAAATAATCTGATGCTCCAGATCAGAAACCCACATGACAAGCACATGTGACAGGATGCAGGTGTGGCTGTCTGTCCTAATACAATTCCTTAGTCTTCATGGCCAAGTACAGCATTATGAAGGGCTCCATGGACCTCAGAGGAAGACTATCCGGAGAGCTTCGGGCAGAACATGGCAAGACAGAATGTCAGATTTCATACTTTGCAGACATCTACAATTGATGTTTTGTAGTCAAAGGCTGTTAAATTACCTGTGAAGGGCTACTGGCAGCCCCAAATGCTTTTCTTATTGTTTATTTAGTTCCAGAAACTCTTGGTCTTTGTGCTGATTGCCCTAACTGACAGCACAGGAAATCCGGGCTTTGTAAACAAGGCACTGCTCAATTGAATTACAGGTCGAAGGTCTGTAATTAACCTGTAGGGCTGGATCTGTATTGAGAAATCCTTCCTTGCAAAACAGAGGAGCTTAATATAAGCATAATATTATTTCTATAAATATCATAAAACATGAATTTGGAAGAAAGGCATAGGACACACAAACTCAAACCTGTGAAAAAAAGATCCTCATGTGGCAGAAGCAGCACAGTATTTACTGATGAGGAAAATGGGGTTATTTCTGACTATAATGGGGCTACCTGACACTTAGGGTCAATCTGGGATGAGAATGTAAGTGACTCTACTTCTGTAAAAACTGGCCTGAAACACATACAAGTCAGTAGTATCTACTTTTGTAAAAGAGGCATAAACTTAAATGACTAGGACAAGATTATATGTTTACGTGGCAAGTATTTTATGTAGTTGCTTATTAAAATACATAAATAAAAAGAAGGGTCCCAAGTTAGCTGAATGGGAGCCAATAAATTGGCATAAGGAGAAATCTTTCCATCATTACTGTCTAATGCACCCTTGTTTGTAGGCATTAAATATAATAGCTTACAGTAGATACGTAAACCTTACACAGGACTTCAAAATGCATTTATATCAAGCACTATTTCTTGTCTGAACATTACTTATTAAAACAGATACCATATGTCATCACATTATCATGCCCCAAAGACCTCCTTTTCCAGATTGAAATTAGAAAATCAAGATTTCATTAGTACGCTCACTGATGTTGATCATTTTAGGCTTTTATTTTTGAACATTGAGATTTAATCTACAGGGAAATGACAAAATCTCTATTTTCCCTTGACTTACTATGGAAAGTGGGAATTATAATTTAATAATATTATAAAAGTAAACAAAAAATACTGTCAGTGAATGTTTCCTTTATTTCTGTTATTTTTATTCCAAAAGCTCAAACAGAAATAAAGCTTCTATTAAGCAATGCATGTTTTAATGAATGACCTTCAATCACTGGTAAATACAATTATTATTGAAAAATTCTTTTCAAAACTATCTGGCTACAAGATGCATCTTCTACAAGACAACATATGCTTAGATAACACTACATCAAACAATTCAAATATACATACCATGGAATATTTAAATGCCTAACCATCACATATGGGCAACTATATAGTTCTCATAGAGCAAAGAGCTACTGTACAAGCCAATGCTGTGCTATAATCAGACTCACATGGGTAATATATCACCATAATTCTGCTTCAATTAAAAGCATATTTCAGCAGAAGCTCAGGATGTCGGCTCTATGCATTTTAATAATGCCAGCCTACAACTCCACTTATGTTAAATGTACATTACTCAAAGGGACTCAGAATTATGTTTTACATAAATAAAGACTGAGCATATTAAGACAAAATTCTGCAAACCCTAAGTATATATTAATGGACACAGTCCCAGAATATGGTGGCAGTTCTACATGTTGTGCATAAAAATCAGGAAATCAATATTTAAGATTTTACTAAGACTTTCACTTGACGTTGTTCTTCATTCTTATCTTCCCAAAAATAGAACAAAGTAGAAGCTGAAAGCAGAAAGACTGCCTGAGTGCTCTAAATTTCACTACATATAGTATATACATAGGATATGCCTTGGGAGTTACTAAAACCATAATGATTTACCCTATACTTGTAGTGATAATATCAGAAACATACAAATTTTATTCCATTAAGAACCACAACAGTAACCTGGAAGGAAGCTCCCCCGCTGCCATCCCAAGCTCCTAGGGCAGAGAAGGTGAGCCAGTCCCAGCACCAGGAAAGAAGCTCCCCCACCGCCATCCCAAGCTCCTAGGGCAGAGAAGCTGAGCCGGTCCCAGCACCTGGAAGGAAGCTCCCCCACCACCATCCCAAGCTCCTAGGGCAGAGAAGGTGAGCTGCACAGGCACCAGAAGCACCCCATGCCCATGGAAATGAGAAGACACGTAAACAAGCCTCAAAAACAGACTTCTGGATCACCTACAGCAACCCCAAAGGGAAACAAGATGGAACAATCTGATACTCAACCACCTGGACTCTCTGAACTGGCAACAAAAGAGGATCTGGGAAAAATGAAATCAGAATTACTCAGATAACAGCAAAGATTTTGCTCATGGTTCAAGACATGATTAATAAATCTAGAGAGGACACAGATAAAAAAAAAAATAGAGGATCTGAGGAACATGATGGAATCCCAACATAGGAAACAAATGGAATCCATAAAACAGATGCAAACAGATTTCCAGAAGATTAAAAACTCCATCGAAAGTCTGCACAGCAGAATGAACCAATGCAAGGATAGAGTTTCAGATATAGAAGAAAAGATTGCAATTAGTGACCAGGAAAAGAAAAATTGCTTTAAAATTGTAAAGGAACACAAGAAACGAATCCAGCAGCTGCTGGATGATGCAAAGAAGAATAACATAAGACTGACTGGAGTCAGTGAAGAAAGAGGAGAGAGTGCAGAAGCCCTAAAGGAAAACAGCCTCCAACCCAGATTGATGTACCCTGCAAAACTATCTTTCAAAATTGATGGAGAAATAAGATACTTTCAAGATAAAGAGCACCTCAGGAACTTCATGAATATCAAACCAGAACTCTAAAAAATTTTAGACAATACCCTAGGAAAAGACAATGAGGATCACAGGAAACCCAGGAAACCCAGCAGAATGAATCCATTGGGCGTGACATATTAAACACAAAGGAGGAGAATCCAACAAAAAGAAAAAGTCATGACAAGGCTTTTAAAACTTTTAACTTCATCTCTCTAATGAGTGTATAATTCAATCTTGTTATTGTACTGATTAGTATTTTTCTGATTCTAGAGTTGCACACCTTTCCTTGTGCTGTACTGACGATTTATCATCTTCTTATGTCTACTTTTTAATTTGGTTGTCTATTAATGAGATCTAAGAATTCTTTATATATTCTGCTCATAGGTTATATGCATTGTAAATATGGACTGTTTAAGGACTACTTTTCATGTTAATGATGTCATTTAAAGTTCTAAATTTTGATGGAATCTCATTTATCAATTTTTTTCTTTTATACATCATGTCTTTTGTATACTAAAAAAAAAAAAAAAAGAACCACAACAGTCCTAAATTAGTATCTCCTCATGCTCTACTCAAAACTTCCCTGTAGGGCTTTACAAAGTTTTCAGAATTAAAAAAAAAAAAATCTGTCTTTATTGGCAGCTTTCAGCATGTAAGGTGTAGTGAATATTACTGAAATGCACATGAATATAGCTTCTGTAAATGCCAACACCTCAAAGTAAGACAGTTGCATATTTAGTATGATTAACATAATCAGGTAGAAATTGCTTAGGGTAATTTGATACTTAGGGGGGAAAGTGAGATGTCATTAGAACCATCATCAAACAAGTAGCAAACTAATCTATGACAATGCCATTATACCCTGATGCTTACAAAATGTAAAGAACTTTAAGGCACGATTTTACGCAGTACGGGTGTTTGATATACTAGGACAAATGCAAATCTACTTTATAGGCACACAGCATTCAAGTTCTGGAGATCTAATTGCCATCTTACATCTGTACAGAGTTTATAAAGTCCTCTCGTATAGCTATTAGAATATATATCGAATTGTCATATATTATTGAATATAGATGGAATCATACCCCTCAAAAATTTATGTACTAAAGTCCTAACTGCCAGAAATTCAGAATGTGGCCTTATTTGGAAATAGGGTCATTTTGAGTGCAAGTAGTTAAGATGAGGTCATACTGGAGGAGGGTGGGCACCTAATTAAATATGACTGGTGCCCTTATTAAAAGGAAATGACTGGACAGAGGCATACACATAAGACCAATGTCATATGGAGACTGGAATAATGCTGCCACAGGTCAAGGCACCACCAGAAGGTGGAAGAGAGGCAGAGAATAGTTCATTTGAGTATTGACTCTAGGGGCTATAACCCTACTAATACCAGACTTCCAGGCTCCAGAACTTTGAGACAATAGGTTTCTATTGTTTAAACCCCCAAGTGTGTGGAACTATGCCTTAACAAACTAAAACACCATATTTGGTTCATTTATTACTGTTATTTATTTTTTTTTTTTGCCCACAGTAGGCAACACTGACAGATATAAATTTTAAAAAGTACTTAACACACTGTTATTTAGTGTGTGTTTCACAGTATTCTCTTGAGTTTTCTGAATTATGGAAATGACTGAAGCAAAAATGATAACATCTAATGTGGTTCTCAATATGTACAGTAGCTATAAACACATATATTACAAATGGGGGATGGTAATGGACAGTAAATGGAGGTAAGTTCTATATTTTATTTACAGTAGTGAAACATTGACACAAATAGACTATAGTAAGTTATGTATACATAATGTAATACATGGAATAATCACTGAAAAGTACTGAAGTGACACAATTAAACTTTTTTTAAATGTTCAAGAAAACTATAGACAGGAGAAAGAAAACTGAAAAATGCAAAACAGAATAAACAGGATCAAACAATAAAATGACAGACTTAAGCCCTAACATATCAAAAATTATATGTAAGTCATTGGACATACTGACTTAAGAGATAGGTAAACAGAATTTATAAAATATAACCGAGCTTTACACTCCATACAAGAAGATCATTCAAATGTAATGACACCTATGGGTTCAAAATTAAAACATACATTTTTTTCATTGAGTTTATTGGTACATTTTAGGTATACAATATGATGACATTCATCATTGGGAATTTGTACCTGTACATGATGTATCTTGGTGCTTATATTTCCTCATTCCCTTGCCCTCCCTTCAACCCCTCCACATCTCCCTATTCTCAAAGACTTTGTTTCCAGTTTTTCCTTTTCTCATAATGTTTCCTTTTCTTTCTTTCCTTTCCCCTACCCCTTCCAGTTCCCCTTCCCTTTTAGACCTTTTCTTCCTATTTCACATTATCTATTATATAGCATTGGCTACACTGTTATCAAGTAAAGTAGACTTTCATGCAAATAAAAATCACTAGGGATGGAAATGACATTACATAAAAATCAAAGGTAGAAGGTACATCAACTGTAAATGTGGATGAACCAGGCAATGGAGCTGTTAGTATGTGAAGCACAGAGAGATCAAGGTATGAGTTTGGGCAGCAGAAATAGGAAGATATGAGAACCTTTGAGCAAACCAGACATGACTGGAGAAAGGTAACTGGAAAAAAAATGAAGGATTGAAACATAAAGCCAAGTTTCTAGGTTCCATCATTGGTGGTGCTATCCTAACAGGAGACAGAAGGAGGAGGAAAACCAGATTGAGGGGAAGGAGAGGTGGGAATAAGAAATAAATCACCACTGTCTCTTGGAACTGAGCTAAGTGTTTTTATATGTATTCCATTTGAAGAAAGGTTGGCATAGTGGTTGCCATTTGTTGAGTAGCATATCAGTATGATTACTGTCCATTTTAAGAAACAGTATGCTTATCATTTTATAGTTTGTACATTACTTCCCTTAGTGAAATGAGTAAGAGGGCTTTCATTCCTAAAACAGTTCTGCTTCTATGTTGGCTGATCTGCTGGTGAATCAGACTTCAGAAGAATAAGGTTGGTGACAAGTAGGCACATGGATGGCAGGTCTTAGAATGGCCTCCATGAGGCAGAGGGGAAACCCTGCTGACCTGACTGGGATACAATCCCTTTGGAAATAGGAACAAGCAAGAACACTGATCACACAAACTAAAGAGGCAGGTCCACAGCTCTGTACTATATAATACACTGTCAGAAATGAGGCAATTTTTAAATGCTAAAACTAAAAATAATTTAAAGAAGAGAGGTAATAATACTTATTGAAGCTAGTATGGTCACTGACAACAACTTAAATTACAGCACTTAGAATATTTAATGTCCTTTACCAAATTTTGAAAATGGAAGGCATTTTAAAGGGAGATTTATATTTCATTAGCAATTAAAACAGCCTTCCTTTCATTTAAGAACAAAACAAAACAAAAGCCTACCTAAAGAATACATCCAGACCCAAAATGAAGAGTTTGTCTTTAACGCCATGGGAGTCACAGGGATACAGGTGAAAATGCAGAACTCAGCCCTACAGGAAGCCATTCTCATTCTGCAGGTAGACTGAGTTTTCGCAGACATTCACTTTCCCCAAGGAGTTCTCGCATTGGCAGTCTGTGCATCACCGCTTTAGGAACACCGGGTTTAAATAAGAATCCCATAGATCAAAAAAGAAGATAATTAACCTTAGCACTTGTTTATAGAATACAAACTAAATGAAATTACATAATAAAAGATAACAATGAAATATTTAATAATACCAGGAAATTTAAAAAATCAAGAGAAGAGCAATTTACAAATTTGGTTATAAGATACTGTTCAGAACTAAGTAAACAGAAAATAGGTTATTAAATCAAACATTTCAGATAGTGTATTCACAAAATCTCACGTGACAAAGCAAGATGGATTACTTTTTATTCTATTGTATATAGAAAAAACTACAAAGCTGCAAACAATAAGTACTTTTAAAATTATCAATTTTTTTCATTTTCTTACTGTTTTTATTGCAAATCATCTCAAATCCTACATGGAAACTGATATGGTATAAAATGGATGTATCTAGATAAGATAAAAAGGTGGAAAGAGATGGATGTGCACCTGTGTGCATTGCTACCTATGCCTACCACTTCCTCCTTCACAAAGACTGGCTTGAGTTCCATGGTCATGCACTACACTACTGCATCCTAACAATGTGGGGGCCAGGGAGCACTGTACACTATAATGGGAGCTCTGTATGGACGTCTGTTATATCAGTACTGTATCTCCTTTTCTTAAACCTACTACTGGACCAAGTGGGTTTTACCCAGTAGGTACTGTCAACAGAGATTTCAGAAAATAAGTCTGATCGTGGCTGGAAAGATGCTTGTACTCCCCAAGAGGGCGCCACAGATATTTCTGTTCAACCCTAATCATGCAGACGCTGAGAGTGGAGCAATCCAAATTCAGTTAGAAAATGAACATTCTACTTATATGTTGTAGGCACAAAATACTCCATTCTATAGGAATTTTGTTATTTTTTTACATATTTTAATTTCTCCAGTGAAAAATCTGCAAAGTGTGGCAAAACGGAACCATTATAAAGTCATTAAAATATAAGCCATCTGAAATTTTGCACATTAACATAACTATCTTTCTAATAATGTGAATTGTTTAAATGATGAATTATAAACAAATATACAGTAACTTTAAAATGTAGATAACACTATCAACATTTCCTCTTCTTAACAGATTTTAAGATACATAAAGGAGGAGACTTTGCTATAAAATTTGGGTCCACTGCAAGGCAGAAAACAGAGCACTTTTAAATAGTTTGCCAGTATGTAAAAAATCTATTTAAAAAACTAATCTGACCAGTTTTTAACCTCTGTATCAAGATTTGACCAAACTATAACAAAGATATAAGAACTACTAACATGACAATGATTTGAAAATGTTACCCAGCAGGTCCACAGTATCCTACCAAGTGAGTGCAGCTGTAAGGGTACACTTTGGTTGGTCAAGAAATTGCTTCCTTAAGTTATAAATGACTTTATTGTCCAGGGAAATACAATCTTGGCTTTCACTTTTACCCATATTACAAGGAATGTGGAAAATCAGATATGAAATAAACTATTTCATTTTTGCATTGTAGCATTCTAAAATGCTAGAAAGTGGTCAAGGTTTTGTAAATGGAATCAGTACCTACACTTCGTTTCTTTGAATTTACTGGTTTTCAAAATCAATACATACCTCAGTGGTTTTCGTTGCAGTGCCTGAAAATATTCTATTCAGAAGACAAAGGAATAAAGGTCAGTTTATGGAAATGAAAGAAAAATTAGAATTAAAGAAAGAGTGGTGGTATTTCACAAAGAAAGTCAAGAGAAATTGTGGCTTTGTGAAGACTCTAGCTGAAGGACAGAGTGCCTGTGAGAAGGAAGACTATGTTCCCTGTCAGGGCAAGATGAGCACAAAAGAATGATGAGCAGTTGCCATTCAGGTGAATAATGAGTAGTCTGTGATCAATAAGGTTTCTGGCCAGGAATATAAGTACTAGTAATGTTCATTTATCAATTTATTAATTCATTCAACAAACCCTTCAATCAAGCACCTGGCCTTTAAAGAGTTTATAGTAGGAGAGAAGAACAGCTAGATAGGAAATTTCAAAAGTGTGATAAGTGCTGAAACAGGGTAAATACAAGCACTGTAGAAGAAGACAGATCTCCAGGCTGGGGAAGCAGTAGGCTTAGCTTCCTAGTGGGAGGGACTAGGATGCAACACATGCAAAAACACACAGGCCTGACAAGGGAGACATTCAGGAATCAGCTTAGAGTATCTGGTGGTTCAAGAGGACTGAAGCTCGAGAAGGGATAAGGGATGATGAGTGGAGAGCAGCAGGAGTCAGTTTTCCAAGGGACTTTATTCAAAAATTTCCACAAGAGATATCTATGAAGTGTCTAAAGTGTACCAGAAACTATTCTAGTAACTGGCTCTCCAATGCTGGAAAAGAGTTGAGGTGACCATACCCGTAGAAGGAATGAATGTGTGTATTAGATATTAAATTAGAAAGAGTACGCTAAAGCACATACATTTTGCATCATTTTGGACTGATGTGGACATGTACAGTTTGGAGTATTGGGGAAACGGCTTAGTCCCTGAAGATGACAATTCAACAAAAATGATAAGGAAAAATTCCATGCATTGGAAGCAGTCAACTGAAAGTATCTATGTTGCTTCCTAATGATGGATATGAAATATTCATCATGTGTAGGATACAGATATTTAGTAATGATAAAGTCATATCACTGACACTATGCCAGCTGTCAACTCTTCAATTATTGATAGATGTTTACTATGTGAATAGGGGTCATCTTCCTTCCCAAAGTTATATAACATGTTACTTTTCTTCATTCAAGACTATGAGGAACCACACACCTCAGCTAGAATCTGATTTCAGGCTCTACCATCCCATATCAAAATGAGTACACAGCCACAGCCTTCCTGCTAGTTATTCTATTTATTCAGTTCCTTTATGACAATGTTTATATGATGCCGTTAGCAAAGTATCAGGATGCACAGATAAATCAGACAGCCAAACTTGCTCATGTCTGAAAATCTTTTGTTTATGCTTCAGCCTAGAAAGCTTCTGCCCCAGGTCTTTGCATGGTCAGTACCTTGTTAGATCCAGTTCAGCTCAGATAATTTCTCCTCAGAGAAACCACCTGTGAAGAGTCAATTCAAAGAAACCTCTCTGGACTCTACTCACACTTATTTTCCTACCTTTGAATACTTACCATTAACTTCACTTTTTTTTCTTAGTGTTTGTTTTTGCCTGACATTCCCAACCCACAGGTATATGCAATAAATGATGATGCTGATGCTCATGCCGATGGTGCGTTGCTCCTATGTGCTGCTTTTTTTCACCATTTTATCTCAAGCACTTGCAATGGCCTCTCACATATCCTGAGAATTTTCACAAATAACTAACGAATGAGTGTTCAAAAAGTTCAGTCTGTTGAATGGAGACAGATACTTAGTTGTACAATGTAAGTGAGACGTGGTAGCTTCTCTGAACAAGGGAGAGGCTGACAATTATTATTTGAGAGATTCATGGAAGACTTAAAGAAAGAGTATCTCTGCTATCACATAGGCCAGACAAGTAGAAGAAAGAAAGGCATTCTAAACTCCCTATATAAAAACAAAGTAGCCATTTTTCTCACTCAGAGTACTCTTATCATGAGGTTCTACTTATTAAACACCCAGGATATGCCAGAAGTAGAGTTCTATCCGACCTCACCAAACCCTGAAGCTTCATACATTTTCTATAGAAAAGACCTGGGGCTGAGAGAGTTTAGAATGTTCACTCAATTGGTAACAATTGTGGTACTCTACCTTCTTTCCTTATATACTAAAATCCATCTTCAAATTGTCCTATAGATAAAGCAGGAACTGTCAATGTAGACATCCAGGGAATTCATTAATTAGATACTTACTACATAAATATCTTTATGTTTACACAAACTGACATTTTAAAGTTCCTAATCTATTAAGAATAACAGATTGTAACCGTCTCCAGTTTATTCCTCAGAACATGTCAAAACTCAATCCCTCATCTCGAATCCTCTATTAGGAAGACATGGAGAGAAGACAGTAAATCAATCCAAAAACTATAAATCAATAGAATTAATGCTGGATAAACTGGTCCCAAGTAAAAGCATCACCCCAGGAGTCAGAGCAGACTGTGCTGATGTGTAAGAGTTGTGGCATGACACTGGAATTGTTGTGACCACAGGGCACCAGCAAAAGCTAACCCCCTCCAACACTCATACCTTCAGTACCACTCAGGGTAAGAAGAATCCTGGAGGCTGATTTTCAGCACCCAAGTGCCATGGCCTGAGGCTAAAATGCAGGATATGGTCCTGGGCTAGGACAGATAAAGACCTTGCTTAAATTCAACTCCATTACTGTGCTCTGGCCTTAAACTCAGTAAAGCAACATTATAATTATGATTTGGCCTCACAAGTAGCTTTTCTATAAGAAAAGCTTTTGACTGTTGACATGAGTATTCCAGTTTACTTGACAGTAACATTTCATTCATGCTCAGAAGCTTTTTTTTTTTTTGGTACTGGCATCAAACTCAGGACCTTGCTGTTGAGAGGCAGACGCGGTGCCACCGAGCTAAATCCCCGGGCTGACAGGAACATTTTTTAACTTAAAAGAGAAACGCTCCAATTTATGTAACTATCTCACAAAATTTCATAATTGTGACTTTGTTAGATTATTCCTGGTTACGATAAAGTCGCCTTTAAAGAACTGCCTGTCTGCTGGAGACAAATCTGAGAACCCAGATGAAAGCAATCTCTTTAGGCTGGCTTGCCTTGGAACTCTACACAGGAGTACTACTGCATTCCCATATGCCCTTTCTTGATCAGTACACATTTCTCCCACCCTCCAGTCACTATCCCAAACTAAAACAAACCAACTTTACTCCTCTCCCGTGTCACAACTGCATCTACTGCCTTTACCTCTACATCAACTACAGCTGGTATCATAAAAAATATGATCACTGTGTTTGCACAGTAGAATGGAAAAATGGGAAAGTAACTAATAAAATTTGATAGAGGCAGTTGCAGTCTTATATTTCTTTTTTTTTTTTGGTACTGGGGATCAAATTCGGTACCTTGTGCTTGTGAGGCAGGTGGTGATATTTCGTTTTAAAAACATAAAATGAGTATAGTTTTGGGACAAAGGCTGGAGAGGTCTTAGCTTAAGAAGCTCTATCTAAACCAAAATCGAAACCAATAAAACAAATGGCTGCCAAAAACCTCATTATCACCACAGAATATACGATGGCTGAGTCGAGTCTCTGTGGTTAGCACCCCTAGGACATCTGAGTTTGGGTTTGTTTGTTCCCTCCCTTATGATCAGTAGGGACAAGCTGGAGGATGCCAGAAAGAACACTTAGTGGTATGGTAAAGGACTCTGAGGCAGATGTGATGAGGAAGCGGACTGTCTACTGGCACAGACAAGATGACGCTCTATGGTTATCCAATTTGACAAATAATGGACATCTACAACTGTAGTAAGTCTGATGCTGAGGACTCATTTTGTGCATATAAATTTATATTCCAGGAAAGCAGCAACCTTTTCAGATGAAATGAAAATGCTGGCCACTTGATAAAAGAAACTAGACTTTTAGCACCAGAGAAGGAACTAGGAAGAAGGGAGGTTTACAAGAAAGAACAGGTTGACTCAACCTATAGGTGGACACTCTTAAATTAGAGCTTTCTGGGGAAGAACAGTGTACTGCATGAAAAAGCAAGGCCCTTTGAGTGACAGTTAAACATGGACTCTGCCTGGCATGTACGGTACAGATGAGAACAGGCAGTGCACATCTGCAGACTACCAAGACTACATGAAACTACTCTGTGATTTTGAGCAGCAAGCAAAAGAGGTAAGAATACAGGCTCAGGAGTCAGACAGTGTGGGATGGGTCCCGGCTCTGACAGTTACACCCTGCTCCCACTGCTTCTCATTGGGTTCAACCACCCTGATCCAAGTGATCACCAAGACCATCTTCTCCCCATGCATCCTCTTCCCTACATAGAAGCCAGAGTGGTTTTCTAAAATAACCAAATCAATACAGGTTCCTCTCTTGTTCACAATGCTTCAGTGGCTTTCTATTGAATCCGAAGAAAAATCTCTGCCTGACTCCCCATCATCTAACTCCCCTGCCTCTACCTGCCTCTCTCCTGCCTTCCCTCTGTCTCCTCCAACCCTGCTGGTCTGCTTCACTTCCTCAGTAACCACAACCCTGACTGCATTCTATTTCACTCATACCACTCCAGCCCCACCACCTGACAGGAGCTCTCAGTCAGCCGGGTCATTCTTCCTTAATGGTTCCATATGCTGTTCTGCGCTTATAATTCTCTTCCCATGGCTCTGGCCTTTACTTTATGTAAATTTCTGTTAAAAGTCATTTCCTTGCAACTTTTAGGACAGATGGGACATGTTTATTATTTT
This sequence comes from Heterocephalus glaber, assembly GCF_000247695.1. The sequence continues at coordinate 5,731,472 of NW_004624806.1, forward strand.
GATCATCTTATGTCAAAACATATCACAGCATATACTTTAAATATGGTAGTTTATTGTATGTTAACTATGCCTCAATGAAGCTGTTTCTTAAAGGCATTTTTCTAACCTTGGATTTATAGTAGTGCCAGCCCTCTGACACCCTCCCCTCAAATACAGTTGTCTGTGTTGTTTCTCCTCTTGTCTCTCATGCCAACACGGCACTGCAATGTACATTAAGCAGCTATTATCCTTTTAATCTATATTCCCTCTGAAGCTAGATTCCATCTTCAGAGTCTAAAACAGTGGCTGCTACCCAGACAGCATTCCATAAATACGTGGTAAAAGAATGGCTGTGTGATTCTGGCCCAAGCCTGAACATAAAGCTCCCTGTGCTTGTGAACCCACACAGTACAGCATGTGGGGCCGTGATCAGGATGAAAGGGATAAATATCCTAGGGAAGAGAATACAGGGCCTGCTGCACACTACTGTGAAATACTTTAGCTACCAACAGTTCAAATTTGAGGAAGGTCAATGCTGAGGTTTTCATCTTTTTGTTTTTAATAAGTCAGTCATTACTTTGAAATGTTCAAATATTTCCTTTTTCCCTGCCTCCTAGGCTTGTGATACTTTTTTAAAACTATACATCCTTTTATTGGTGCATTTTAGGTACACAATATAATGGCATTCATCATTGGAAATGTGCACCTGTACACAGTCTCTCTTGGTTCTTATTTTTTCCCCCTTCCCCTGCCCTCCCTTCCACCCCTCCATCCCTCCCTATTGTGTGACATAGGAAGAAAAGGGGCGAAGGGGAAGGGGAAGCAGAAGGGGTAGGGGAAAGGAAAGAAGGGAATGGAATTAATATGAGAAAATGAAAAAAGGAATCAATGTATTGTGATACTTAATAGTTGACTTCGCATTAGTAATAAGGGATAACTGCATCACTTTGGAACAGTGCCACCTAGGAGAGCTCCACCTTTCTGTAGTTATTACAGCAATACTCCACAGGACTGAGCCAGGGACCGTGGACATGCACTGAGAGACTTCTGCCTTGGCATGCTTTCATGTGCTCTGTCTAATGAGAAAGTTTCCCAGCATTATGGTATAGCTGGGCTTGCCCTCTCTCTCCTCTCCCCTCTCTCTCCTCTCCCCTCTCCTCTCTCTCCTCTCCCCCTCCCCCCCTCCTCACTCCCCTCTCTCCCCCCTCTCTCTCTCCACTCCTCTCTCCCCTCTCCTTTCCTCACTCTCCTCACTCTCCCCCCCCTCCTCTCCTCTCTCTCCCCTCTCTCTCTCTCCTCTCCTCACTCTCCCCCCTTCTTCTCTCTCTCCCTCCCTCCCTCCCTCCTTTCTGTCAGATCCTCTTCTGTATAATTGCACTATTGCTCATTTATCTTTTTTCTATTAATAATTCCAAAAATGACACTCTTGAAATTTATTTTATATTACCTTTTACTTAAGTTTATTTCTGAGAATTAAAAACTGTAAAGAAAACATCCTATGAAAATAAATCAAAGAAACAAATCTCCATATAAACTAAAGATAGTTAATATTAAAGATGAAATAAATCTACAAAGATGATGCTCAATAATAGGGGAAATGGAAAAAGGAAATCATAGATTCATATAAAAATGCAAAGGTTTCAAGGTTTTTCTGGTAGTCAAATAATTATAGGGAAGGTATGATAATCATGAAGGTAGAGCTATCATAACATTAATACACAGGCATCCAATCACTGAGAAGACCAAGTGACAAAGGGGAGAGCTGTCAACATTAGCTGACTGAGAACTTACACTACATATGGCACAGCACCCTGTGTTCTAGTTTGCTCATTTTCTACAAGACCCCTTTGCAGAACTGTTCAGGCAAATCAAGAGTGCCAATGATGACCACAGCTTGATGAGTCAAGAATCCAAGAGCAGAAATGAAAGAAAAGGGGGGACCTGGCCCTAACTACAAAGTATGTAAAACTCTTTTCCTCTCCCTGCCTTGTGGGAATTTCCATTGTTTACAAGTAATTGGTGCACTGAACATTTCCTGCTTAGCTTTATTCAAAATGTCTATATCATACAGAAAAAAGTAAAGTGGGGAAAATTTGAACATTGAGAGATATCTGGAAATTGCACTGGCTATGGTCTTAACAAAAAGAAAAAAAAGAGGTTACTTAGACTCTTGTGTACTGCCCTGCTATTACATGAAGGAAATTAAGATTATTTTTCCTCATTATAATTCTTAATATGTGCCCATTCCAGAATTGAGAAAAGGGGGAAAGGCTGCTTGTGAAAGTATTAAGATCAAAATCGTGGTAGCAACTGTTCAGTATAGAGAATCAATTTAGTCCCAGTAAAGGTAGTAGCAAAAGGTCAAAACAAAATCATTAAAGAAATTTCTAAAGCATCTCAAGGCCTCATTAAAAACCATATCCTGGGGCCGGGGATTTAGCTCAGTGGTTTCGCTGCCTGCTGCACAAGCGCAAGGACCCCCGTTCAATCCCCAGTACCAAAAAAAACAAAAACAAAAAACAAACCATATCCTATTAAAAGTATGAAAACCTTGCAGAGTCAAGTGAGAGAACAAGAAGTATGCATTCAGAGTATTCCCATTAGTAAGAAAATGGGAGACTGCCTTGGGTTTCCAGACAGCTAATTCCACTGCACAGCAAAAGAGAAGGACTTTAAATGCTCCCAAAGAAGCTCTCATGAAAATAAGAACCAATGTTCTAATGTTCTGGGTGAAGACTAAAGCAAACAAGTTTTCTGGAAGGATAGAACAATCTTACAGAGACTCAAAACCTGCTCCTTCTTTGCTCAAGAGAAATTTAGCACCAATGAGAATTTTTCTTCTATCTTATCCCTGCCATGGCACAAGTTTTCACACCTTGAAAAGTGAGGCCTTTGAATGAGGGTCACACTACTTTTCAAGATTGCACTGATCTCCACATGAGCAGGTTTCTAGGCCTGGGACTCCATAAACCTTTCCCAGGGTCTCAGATTCTTTAACTATTGTATACAAACATTTAGAAAAATATGGGTATGTTTCATATAGAAGCAATTTTGCTCATAATCTCAAATGAGATGAACAAGTAAAAATCCTGAAAAACGTTATCAGGAGATTAGGGATCTATTACTAATTGTGACTTTAGAGAATTATAGAACCAGCAGGTTCATCTATTAAATAACTAAGGTGGAGTCCTTTTACTTCACAATGAGAGAAATTCAAGCACAGAGATGTAAGAGGCTTCCTGGCACCTGACCATGAACAACGGGAGTGGACTACTGTTCTATCATCTCTCTGTCTAATGAGCTTTTCCTTTTTTCTTTTTTCCCTTTTATTTTTTTCCAATGGGCTTTTCATTTACTAGCATACTAGTGCTGTTTGTAGTTTCCAATGGTTCATAGGAAGTATATGATTTCAAATGTGTGTGTGCCTGACGGAAATGTAGGCAGAAATGATGGAAATATAAAATGACTTCCTCTGTACTATTTCAAATTTTCTTCCCTGTTTACTGGCTACCTGATTACATTTGCAGTTTTCTTCCATTAGTTTCTTATCTGTTCTAAAAAGTCAACACAGTAGCTAACTGGACTTAATTGATTTTTCTACAGCTGGCTTTCAGAATTTTTGACTGCCATTTCTTAATGCTAGTATTTTTGTTTGTTTTTTTGAGATAGGGTCTTGCTATATAGTTCAGACTGGCCTTGAATTTACTAAGTAGTTCAGGCTGTCCTGGAACTCACAGTGATCCTCCTGCCTTAAGTCTCCTGAGTGCTGTGAATATAGGCATGCACCACCACAAATAGCTGTGTTTTCTAAATTTAGGTACTGAAACAAAGCCTTTATATAATAAGACACCTTAAAAATTATATGGCATTTCTTTCTATTGCTTTAATTTTAATTCTGATTACAATCTGATTTTTAAAGCCAGATATTCTAACTACTGTTCTCTCTGATTTCCAGTTAGTTATCTGCATTTTATGTGGCCCTCTCACACAAGTCTAAAACACTTAGAGATTTACAGGTACTGATTTGTTTAAAATCACAACCAACCATTCACCTGTCTTCCCTTTCTCCCCAAAAGCCAACTTGAACCTTCCTTCAGATTGATAATATATGGATATGCTGCTGGTGAATTATTTTCTTATGAAATATATTTTCAAAACCACAAATAAAATATTTCAGAATGACACATTAAAGTGATAAATTAATTTGGTATTTCTTGGAATGTTTACTGTACTAGAAGTCAGCAATAGACTAATAATTCCAACAGAACTGAATCTTCAAAACTGATGTCTCTGGACACAAAGCTTTGTGTATGAAAGAAAAGAATAAAATTGCTGAAAACCAGCAATCTGGAACATGTTGTTTTATAAATAAATTGTGCAGTCTGAATAATGACGGCTATGTGTAGGTGAATATATTAATGAGCAGCCGGTTATAAGAAATAATGATAAGATGTAACATTCCTGCGGCATGTAAAATGAAAAAGTAAAAAAAGCAGCCACCAAATAAAAGTTCCTATTAAAGAAAATTAGTGGACGAACGATCATGAAAAGAATTCTCTCTTCTACATGGACAAAGTAACATAAGCTAAATGCGGAAACAGGCAAAAAGAATACCATCTTCTTGAAGACAAAAAGGAATACCTTCTTCAAAAAAGGTGATCAGCAATTCACATTTGACAGTGCTCACAGTCCCCTGCAGACTAGGAGAGAAGTGTGCTGGGTTCTGTTGGTAGCTTTGCACTTAATTATTTTACCTCTGAAGTCATTTTCTCTTTGACCCTTGGTTTTGTGCACGTGAACTTATAGCACTTTTCTGCGTTCTTGTGTAAGAGACAATAAAAAAGACAGAGGGTTGAAAGGTCATAAGAAGAACTGAGAAAAGAAAGAAGAGGAAGTAAAAACAAAAGGCATGGGGAAAAGAGCCCACTATTTGAAAGAGAGGGGCTAAGAGCAGTACATGATCAAGACTTCTTCCTTTTCACTGAATGAAAATGGCTGGCTGCCCACCAGTGCTGCCGACCTGTCTGTACAGTGTCTTTTGTCATGGACTGTGTGGGGCTGGCTCTAACCTACCCCTACTGCCCAGAGAACTGTACCTGGTCCACCAGCAGAGAAGCATTCTCACACTGAGTGAGAGGAGATTGCTGTAGTCTTTTGGGTGGACACTTGTGTGACTGAATATACATTTTGCTGCTGCAGACTGAAATGAGCTTCATTACTTTCCTATTTAAAATTTTTCTTAAACTTATTTAACTTAAATGATGGCATTTCACATCACACTCCCCTTCCTGAAAAGCTGTCTGTGTACCTTGCCAAATTCAGCACTACCCAAAATGAGATTTTGAAATTCCCAAACATTTAATTCAGAAATAGCTCAGCTAAAGGCTGGCGTGGAAAACATCATTAACATGGGTCTTCTTAACAATATTTTCAATTTTCCCAGGTCACATGAAACCAGTAATAATTTCAGCTAAAATGAGGTTACATTATTCATGGAAAGCAGGGGAGCAAACTACCAAGAAGAAAAAGCCTTGTGCAAAAGCCACAAAATTGCTTTTGCCCCTTTTCCAAGATTACATAGACAAATACATGAGAGAAAAAATTCAATGTTAACTGAACATTTTTAGCATGGTCTGGCATGGGGACAAAGGGATGGGGCATGAGGAAAAGTCACCTGTAGGGTTCTTCCAAGTGACTAACTTCTAGGAGTCAAAGGGATAAAATAAACCACTAGGGCTACTGATCCTCACTTATAGAACTAAAACAAAAACACGTATTCCTTGATTAAAAACAAACAAACAAACCTTAATTGACAACTATAATGGAATTACTCCAAAAACCAAACCTATCACCTCATACTTTTAAACTCCCTTAAAAAGAAATCTTTAAAATATACTTACAAAGTTTCATTCTCTAAAACAGCAACATGGATCACATTTTCAAAGATGAAGCTTAAACAATACCATTATTTAGTGATTATTTCTTACGATATTTTGTTGTTATTGTTGTATTAAAACTACTTTTTATCTGTCACATTTATGTTTCATTTCTTGTACTTAATTTCTAATGCAAACCAAATCATTAAAAATTATGATCAGTTTTCAGTTTCAATCCAAGAAAGAAAAACAAAAGCAAATAAGAAGCATATAAATTGTTATAAAATATTCATTGCTATTTTTGAATTATAATTTTTAGAATATATATTTTATTTACTTAAAATATACACAAAATAAAAGTAAATGAAACAATCTAAAATGAGGTTAAATATTTTCTCTTTAGTGGTTCACATTTTCTTGCAATTCACAAAATAAAGTACATCTTTTAAAAGGATAAATTTGTTTAATAAAAATCCAATCAAACACATACACAAAGAGTGCTTCAAAGGATTTTTTTTAGTTCTTCCTGAGGGTGAGGCAGAGAATAAATTCCATAGTTATGAGAATTATCATCTCCCTGATTCTACCTTGCTTTGAGGAATTTGAAAATTCCAAATTCAACATACTATTATTTGCAAAACTCAAAATGATTTTCTAAATTAGAATAATTGGCTTATAAAAGGTTCTTTTTCCAGGTTTGTTTTACAAAATGTTTTCTTTGTATAGGAAATTCAATGCTTTTCTGTTGTACTCTCCTAGATAGCAAAGCCTAAATATATGACAAATTAATTGATAATTTCATAAAGCCATCTTCACACATCAGCCAATACCTTAGGTAATGACTGATTTCGAGGTGAGGGTGTTAATGATGCCAGCATGTGACTGTGCAGAGGTATTTAATTTTAGAAATGAAGTGGAGTGTTGGGGATGCCTGTCACTTAGCTGTGGTCCACAGGTTCAGGGGTGGACAGTGGGGAAGCCAGAGAAGCAGGAGGGTTATGATATTGCTGCACTAAATATGTAACAACAGTGAGACAAGAGCAGTGGGAAGGCTCTGAAGGAAACCGGTTTTAATTATTATGCTATTAGTATAGATCTTGCCTGGTGAAGAAGAGAAAAAGAATTAATTTAAAAACAGAATCATTAAAAATCAAGAATAGAACTATTTAAACAACTAGACTCACTTGACACTGACATTTATGAAGAAAATTTAAACAATATTGTAAATAAAATTCAAAGAAAATGAAATTTTTAAAGAGAACATTTCATATTGTCAAGAGCTTTTAAAACATGGCTGAGGAACTTCCTCTAAGCTTTTAATTTTTTTCAATTTTTGAATTTTAATTGCCATTTATTAAAGTGATATTTCAGCTGTGATATGATAGTAATTTTCTAGGCAATGTACAGTTCCTTTTCTAGGAGAAAATTATTTCTTCTCTCTAAGCAAGCACAATGAATTGGTAAGCTGTCTGAGAGGGAAGAGAAACACAAACCAAAAAAAGCAGAGATTGCTGGAATAAACATCAATTGAAAAACAGGATGCCGACAAAAGATGATCTCAAAACATGTTTATAGAACACACTGCAATTTATTCTGCTGGTCAAAGTAGTTTCTGTGTATGTCTGCATTTGTTTAAGTCTTAGAATTTTCATTAAATCTCAAACATAGGTAGAGTGTTTTAATTTAATCAGTACTTACACTCTAGGATCTTAGAGGCAAGGAAACAAGTTTCAATGTACTGTGGGTTAAAAAGTAATTAATAAATTGTCTTAATTCACTTGTTAATTATTGGATGACGTAAATAGCCAACTAAGTAATGTAAATTATAAGTATACTCAAGAAAGCAAATGCATAAAAAGGGCTTAATGCTGCTAGCTGTTACGGTCAAACCAAGGGTTACGTTTATGACAGAAAATAAATGTGAAAAATAGCACATACTAATAATTTTTGCTTCCAATCTACAACTAGAGAATTACTTCATACTATGCACTGAAATTTTTTTCCTTGCATACATTTGAACACTGGTGTGACACTCAAACTGTTTCTTTAACACTCCTTTAAAACTAAACACAGGCTTTGCCCCTTCTTTGCTAATTATATACTTTTTTGTTACAGAAGCAAGCCCTTTATTGCTCATAATTTCAGCTATCACTTGCTTGGGCATCTTTTCGGATCAATAGCATACAGTTAAGTGGAAAAAAAGGCTAAATGTGATTGCTGTCTACAAAGCAAGAATTCATTCTTAGTTTTTAAGTGCTGTTCTTACGTTTCACATTAAAATATTAAATTCCAGTCACAGGTTCGGAGTAGCTACACATGCAGAGCTTTTTGTATTGAGTGAAACATCTGTCATTTAAAAAATCTAGAAAACTGGCATAGGTTACAATAAAATCTGGCGTGCGTCCTGCAATTTTTACAGATTCCATTGCTGGTGGTCATACATCTTTGACGGCAAAACTACATTGGTTGTAGCCCCATAAAAATCAATAAATATTAACCTTTTCTGACACTTTGTGCATGGATGCTTTATCAATTGCTGTCAGGCAATAGAACAGTCAGTTATGAACTATATTTCTCAGCTAAGGAATCCAGAACAAATTAAAAATCAATGTAGATTAACAGACTTTTTAAATAAAAAATCATCAATACATTTTACTTCCTATAAAAAGAACATAAAAGCTAGGAAGCTTACATTTTAAGTGGGTACCTTTGGTGGGAAATAAACAGTAAGCAGTACTCTAAGCAAAAGAATTAAACACACATTTCTACAGGATCCACTTATGTATTTATATAGATTCTATATAATCCACTTTTAAAGATGGGGTAGTATGCTAATTAGGAAAGGGGAAATGTTATTCCATTACAATATCATATTTTTATCCTGTATCACACCTTTGTCAATGAGATACAGATAATATTAACATCATTTTGTAAAGGTTCTAAAGATAGACTGTGGAGTAGAACACATGTCGCTTTAAGCTGGGAAACTCCCCACCAAGACACTGTAACAGTGGCTCTTCACTCCAGCCCTGCACTGCCCCAGGGCCTGTGTGCTGAGGTACTGGTCCAAGCACTGCATATTGTTCTCAACAAGAGAATGGCTGAAGGTTTGGAACTTTGACAATCTCTATACTAAGGACTGCATTCTAGTTATGTCATGGTGAATATTCCTGTTCTTCCAAGCTTGGTTTTAACCTGTAGTGGTTGTTAAATTTCACCAAACAATTCAATGGATCAATCAGCTGGTGAGGTAAATTCAAAACTAAACTGTTCCTTAATATCTATGAATTGAATAATTTAAATAGCAAAGTGTAACTTTATTTGCAGTATGTCTTAAAACATCCATTTCTATGTCTTATGGATGACAAACTGATTTCATGGTCCAGTTCTTTTAAAAAATATTGTAAAATTTCACTAGGGCAACAATCCAGACAAATAACTCACACTTAAGATGGAAAATAAATGTTCTATACATAGAGTAACAGCTGTAAGAGAACTATAATGTGCTAAAAACTCTGTTAATGGTATCAGCTAAGGCAAAATTATAATTGTTAGGAAAATTACAATACACTAGTTATAGCTCTTTAGTTTATAAATTTACTGTGTGGAAGCTTTTTTTTTTTTCTGGTACCAGGGATTGAACTCAGGACCTTGCGCTTGCAAGACAGGTGCTGGAACCACTGAGCAAAATCCCAGGCCCTAGTTTATAAATTTAAAAACTGGATTTCTGGTGAAAATAGCTCTAGTGAATCCATTTTTCAATAAACATTAATGGTTAGGGTTAATAATTTTTCAAAGTGGTGGCTTTGGGGTAGAATGAAGAAAATATTTTAAACAAAATATTACCTGCAAGAGGACCTAATACTTATTCATTCCTTAAAACAATAAAGAAGGACCTTAGGTACTGGAAGCAGAAAGAAACACTGAAACATTCCCAAATGTAAGTATTCTGTATAACACTTCACACTTATTGAGTAAGAATATGATTTCTATATAATTAGTAAGAACCAAGCAGACATTGCAGGACAAACCTGGCAAAGAGTTACTCTGTGCACCAGAATCCCCTACCAAAATGTTTTTTAGTTCTGCACACTGCCTTCTAAAACATTGCTGAAAGGACCAAAATATGTAAAATATTAAACTTCAGGTTAAAAAGTTTGAAAAAATTTATAAGCTGGCCAAAATAAGAAAAGTTAGAATGGACATGCCGGCCCCCACTCCCCCCCCCACTCATATGTACAGCCAGCTGGTTCCACACTACAAAGAAGCAGAGGACACCAGACCACCAGACCATGGTACCGAGTCCCACCACTCCCAGCCAAGAGGTAGGGGCTTCTGAGCCTCCGTGCCACTGCTCCTGGTCCAGAGGAAGGGGCTTCCCAGCCAACATTCCTCCCGCTGCTCCCAGCCCACAGGAAAGGGCTTTTGGACCACCATCCCTACGACTGCTCCTGGCCCCTGTCCCACCTCTCCCAGCTCAGAGGAGGTAATCCGTGCAGGCGCCAACAGCCCCACCCCCAGTTGAAATGAGAAAACACGTAAA
>NW_004624806.1:5747085-5782820 GCF_000247695.1 Heterocephalus glaber
GGGGAAAAAATAAGAACCAAGATGCATTATGTAAAGGTACAATTCCCAATGAGAAATGTAATTGTGTTGTATACCTAAAATGTACCAATAAAAGAATTTCACACACAAAAAAAGAAAAGTTATCTTTCTGTTTTAAAGTCAAGCTTGATTAGCTTCCTGTTTATGAACCCTGATTACAGTTTATGCCAGGGCTACGCCCATTTCCTTGTCTTTCCTTCATGTTTGTCAACAACATTATAGTTGGGATAAAAATCAAGCTAGTCCACTCAAGATTAAGAAGAACTTCTAAAGACAGGTGGGATAATCTTAGTTTTTCTCTGGTCACAAGCATCTTGAACCTTTAGTACACTCCACAGCTTTAAGAAGCCCACTTTCTATGTTGCAGGGATATGCATAGAAAGGATGTGAGTAGACATAAAAATTACAACTCACTTCTTCTGTGTAGTTTACACTAAGAACAGCCGATAGGTACCTGACACTAAATGGTTTGTAAGCTTTCCCATGTTATCCAGTTTACAGAGAAGGTGGTATTTAGCCCATGTTATCCAGTTTACAGAGAAGGTGGTATTTAGCAAGTGTCCCTGTAGCCTCAGAGCCAATACTTAGTGATCTACAACCTCAGAGTTCCCATATCCAGTGATGTAAACACTGATTTTTTTATGCTGACACTATCATGCTATCTTGCAGAAGTCACTGGAAATATGGAGAATCTATATGAGGGGGAAACAATTCAGGCCCTACAACAGCTTTGTCCTCTTTCAATGTGAAGGAACAATTATAATCGTCAATGAATTATCACTGGCACCACTGTTGTGCAAATGCATCCGTTACAGAGTTCAGCTTGAAGCATAGTATTCTGTTGTAAAAGCTCTATACTCATGCCGGGGGATTTATCTCAGTGGTTCCACCGCCTGCCTTGCAAGAGCAAGATCCCGAGTTTGATCCCTGGTACCACACACACACACACAAAAAGGCTCTATTTCCACATCCTCATAAGCTGTGTAATAGGAAGTAAGTGGAAGGAAAACAACTGCATGAACTTCATTTATTGCTTCAAAAAGAAATAATTTACACGCCTAACCTTTTAAGTGCCACTCAGAGCAATTATGATTTATTATATCCATGTTTATTTTTGAAATATTCAAATATTTACTTAGCCATCTAGTATAATAACTTGTTCATGAGTGCATTTGTTTTTCTCTCCATGTCTGTACTGAATCTGATCCCTCAATTAATGTACCATACAAGTTTGTATTTCATGAATCAAATACCTGTGGAGAAAACATGCTCAACAGGCCTCTCCAGCAGCAGGACCCCAGTGGCTGGCTAAGGGAAGGTGAGCAAAGAGTCAGGGAGCATAAGTAACATGTGTAGCTACAGGGATACCAGATACCTTCAGATAACCAGGCAAGGTAAGCAATTAAACTAGCAAGCTACAAGGGATTAGAAGAAGACCCCTGTAGTTATAAAGTGCATCAAAGAAGCCATCAATACAGTTTCTGAAAAGCAATGTGAAAAAAACCACTCCATAGAAATCCTTGACTCAGGCATCTGGGAGAACAGGAGAGGGGTAGAGACATAAAGTACCCAGCTGTACTTCATGGATTCAGTTGGGGGGATTACTTCCCCTTCCTACACTGTACTCTGCTCACTGTGGGCCAACAAACGTTATGAAAGAAAGAAAGCTCATTTTATGCACATGGTTCAAATTCCAATTAAAAACCAAATGAAAGAAAATCAAGCAACATACTCAAGAAATGTGAGTTCCATCTCTCTCCAACTCATCTGGGGCAGGGTTAGAGGTGAATGGAAGGATCCTGGTAAGCAAGGAAAGACCTTTCACTGAGTGAGCTTTAGGATAGAAACTGTATTAGTCATCTTTCTGTTGGTAGGATAGAACACCTGACATATACAGTTTAAAGGAGGAAAGGTTTATCTTGGTTCACAGATTCAGAGCAGTCAGCCTATGATTAGTTCCAAGAAAGAAACAGAAGGGCTGGGGCAGAAGAAAGCTGCTCACCTAATGGTGGCCTGGAAGAGAAGGAAAGAACCTGAGAAAAGATATACCTTTCAAAGGATGCCCTCAGTGGTCTACTTCCTCCAACTAGGTCCCATTTCCTAATATTCTACTACTGAGCTATGAACTCCTGGATGGGTTAATCTATTGATAAGATTATGGTAGGGCCCCTCATGACCTGTCCAGGTGGGAACTTTTTACAACATAGTGATATCAGCCTCTGTGTACACATGGTGTGGTTCTGATGTAACTGTAGCATAAATCATTGCCAACCTGTCATAGAATGTTAATGTATGTCCAAAAAGACTGTAAAATGTTAGTGTATGCCCATATAAGGGATGCAAAGACACAAAAATTGTATAAAAGGATGTAACTACGCCATGTTTGGCACTCAGCCTTTGGATATGAATCCACTGAGTCAGTGCTGGCATGAATAAAGCTGCTTCCTGTGAAAAAAGGCCCTGGTGTCCCACCTCTCTGTGTGAAAACACCACAGCAAGATCAGCATCCTCACAATCCAATCCTCTCTGTAGATATTTCTTAATTGAATCATGGTGGCCCTAAAGACTAACCTTCATAGAAACCTACTTTTTTCTCTTAGAAAAGTCCCACAAAGCAGTAGTTAGTACCTTTGTGTTTTTAAGGAAACAGAAGCACAGGAAAGTTAAATATTGTAACAAGGAGCAAAGCTAGTATTAGAAATCTTATCATGTCACCCCTGTTAGCAATTTTCACTGATTTCTCATATAAAAACTTCATATAAAATTCTCAACACACTTTTAAAATCTGTCACCCACTAAATTCTTTAGCCTCATCTGGAGTCTCTCTCTCTCTCTGGCTTTCCAGGACTCTGCTCCCTCCAAGGATCATGCGTGTGCACAGGTACTCTTCAGGTCTCAGCCTGGCAGGATTTTAACACTTTCCCCTCCCCACCTCAATGATTCCATTAGACTTTATCCTAAGAGCTCTTTGCTCTAGCAGGCTTCACTCCTGCTGGTATAAACTGTTTGTTGATCCTATATTATTTCTGTTGCTCACGCAGCAAGCTCCATGAGGGCTGTGACGACACAGGTTCTACCCACATGTCCAGCCCTGCATGGAACATGTGAACTTATATGTTTCTTCCAATGTTCACACCTCAGAGAAAAGTTGATAATTTAATGGGCAACTATTATTTGAAAGGCATGCAATAGAGACTACATGTGTAATTTCATTCTCATAATACACATGACTATACACACAAGTAGGTTTATATATTCATTTGGTACATAAAAAAGCTCATGCAGACAGATACTGGGGAGAAGTTTCTCAAAGTCACACAGCAAGAAAGGCTCAGAGTTGGGTTTGTCTCATCATAAGAAAATGATTTTTCTGTTATACCACATTAGCAATCATGATATAACTGAACAAAACACTTGCTGGTTTCTCTTTTTATTATAAAAAGCAATACAAAGTAGAAAATACAAAAAAGCTGTACTTTTATGTCACTATTGTTGCTTAAAAGGAAACGGTGAAATACAGAAAAGCTTGCTTGAAATTTTAGGGGTTTTTTTTCTATTTTTTTTCTTCTGTTTTTTGAGACATGGCTTTGCTATGCAGTTCACAATAGCCTTGACTTCATTATGTAGCCCAGTGTCAGCCTTGAACTCACTGCAATTCTCCTGCCTCAGCCTCCTGAATACTAGGTCTATTTTCTAAAAAGCACAGCCATACTCAATATGTCATTTAAAATGCCTTTTTAGAAGCTCTTAAGTGGGATATGTATTAGTTATGAAAAAAGTCATTGCAAAAAGAGTTATATAAAGAAAATAAATGGAAAGTAGTCATTTACCATCTAAACCAATCCCTTAAGATTATCAAAATCAGTAAATTAGGGTTCATTACCTGTTTGATTCTTCATGTTCAAACACAATTTTATATCCACTTTATTTTTGGATTTTTTTTTTTTTTTTTTTGGTACCAGGGATCAAACTTGGGACCTTGCACTTGCGAGGCAGGCGGCAGAACCATTGAGCTAAATCCCCAGCCCTATTTTTGGATTTTTAAGACAAAATGATGACAGGAGGCACAGTAATCTACAATTTTCTTTTTGCATGCAACTAGATATCACGGCCATATCAATACATTTATATCCAATTTTTTAAACAACTGTGTATTTGTCCACTACTTAAATATCTTTTAGTTTATTAAAACAGTTCCTCCAGATGACAATTATGGGGTTTCCTGTTCTTGCCTATTACAAACACTGACAACACAGTACCCTTATAAAGAAGTATATTAAATCTGCAGGACTGACACTTAAAAATGGAACTGCTGAGTCAAACGGTTTGTGCATTTTAAATACTTAACATTACGTTTAATTAAATATAATACACTGTATACATGTATTGAAACATCACCTGGTACTCCATAAATATATACAGAGTGATGTATCAGTTAAAAAATCTTTAAATTTTAAAAAAAGTTAAGCTGCCTTACTTTCCAATGCTTTCATCAGTAATGCACGAGTCCCAATTTTCCTAGAGGGTCCATCCAATTTGCAGGCTTCTGCCCATTGATAAAGTGGGCTCTCATTGTCTTGATGCAGTGAAATGTAATAAAGTTCAATGATTCTGCATATATTTCTGTCAATCAGCATTGTAAAAATGCTTATTCAAATTTACCTTTCTAAAAAGATCAATTGGAAGGAGGTATCTGTATATCAGGAATACTGATCTTGTAGGAATACTAATTATAGTAATCCTGTCTCTATCTGTTACATGTACTGTATTTTCTCCTAATTGATTGTGAAACTTGTTTTTACTTGCTTTTCCCCTTCCTGATTGTTTTTCATGTCTTTTGCTATCCAGAGTTTGATAAATATTATGAAGCTGTATCCATCATCACTTAACCATGTACAAGTTTAAAATAAAAATGCAATTCCTGTGAAGATTTTTTAAAAGGTATAATGTCTATTTTTATTAAATATTTGAAATCTACTTTGCTTTCTTCCTTTACATTTCAACTGTGTCTGTATTTGATAAATAAAAGATCTGAAAATATAGTTTTTATAGTGGTTTTCAGATATCAGAGAATATATATATAAAAATCTACTTAATATCTTAAGCTTTGTTTCTAAATAAACAATATAGTGATTATCAGTGAATACATAAAAATCTAACTAAAATAATAAAGATAAGTTTTCACATATTTCAATTCCAGTATTTCAATATTCATTCTGAGTGCAGATTTCAGAATGAAAAGCAATGTAAAAGGAAAGTGGAATGTGAACGCCTAAAACATGTTTTAGGTATGCAAGTTTAGATAAATGAATCCATATTAAAAGCAAATGAAATTATATAAATGTACTCTATGTGATCAAAAATATACCTTTGGAATTAATTAATTCCCATAATCAAAACCAGTATACTCTGTGCCTTGGAGTATGTCTATCCTTAGCTCTCTTCTGGTTCTCTATGCCCTAACAATTATTTTCTCTTTAAAAGTTTTTATAACCTAGCCAGTCAAGGACAAGGGAGAGCTCTCTATCTCTGGTGGGGTAATTGCTTCCTACCCCTATTTGCTTGATGCAAATAAAGGCAAGTTCTTTTGTGAACTAATCATTTTCTAGAGGTCATTCGGACCATAATTTCAGACCCTAGTCACTATCCTGATGGTCCTTCTTAGGAAATTGGACCCAGTGGGAACGTTTTCTCCCTCTTCTTAGTCTATGGGTCAGCATTTTCCTTCTCTTGTAGTTCTTAATTCCCGTAAGTGGCAATTATTTAAGACACTCTTAGAGAAGGTACAATCTACTTTCATTCAATAAAACCAAAATATTAAAAAGGACAGAAAAATTCAGCATGGTTACTGAGGATGAATGGGACAGCATTTAGTATTTAAAATGGACCAATGGAGTGGTACAGGAGTAAATGATTAAAATTAAAATAAAAATGATTGGAGGTAAAAAATAATTAAGAAGAGCTAAAAGGGATTACTATGTGTCAAAGAGACAGGGCATCTTAATTACAAAAGTTAATATCACAGCCAGAGTAAAAAAACAAGTGGAAAGATCATTCTAATAAATACTTCCTAGAAATGCACCCAAAGGTAGCCGGTACAGAAAGTCCAAATTTTGATTTTTAACCAGAATATGATAAAATAATAGATTAGTAAAGTCATACAAAATATACACATTTCAAAGAGGTAACCTATTTGTGCATGAGGCTTGGGAATGAGATCACCATGCCTGTGGAAAAACCTTTGAGGAAAATCATGACAACTACATGTATGATAAATAACATTAAAAGTTTTAAAAGAAGCCAAAGGAAAAAGAATTCAGAATTTTATGTGGCCCATTCATAAGTATATGCCAAAACTACTGTCATGAATAAAAAGGATAGAATAAATTAAAATGACAATATACTCATGAAAAACAAATGCAAACATAATTAACATGAGTATTCTACAGATATAATAATATGTAAGTTATGGACATTGTACAAACATAATGCTTCCAGTCTAGCAAGTATAATCTTTAAGATACTATTTTTCCCCATGATATTTATGTAACAGCAGGTAAATACAGTATCAGTAAAATTTTAGTGATGAAATCAAATTCAGTTATGTAATTAAAAGTTTTAAACTTAATATTGAAAATTTGGTTTTTGATTTAACTACCTGCCAGATATGGCAAAAAAATAGTATTTTGCCAAAATAATCCAACAAGTGATATGTATATAACATGGCAAATACATTTGAAATTTCTTAACGTGGGTTTCATACATAAAACTGAAATCATTTCATTAGGACCACATTTAAGATTTTAACTCTCACAATCTAATATCTACAATAAATTTCTTAGTGTGTATAACTCAAAGTGGCTTTGTTTCCGTGATCAAATCATGACTGATAAAACACACTTTCGATGGTTAACATTTAATCCAAGTGTCACATATAACACTGTCAATTATCTGCTACCAAGAGTAGATCATAACAGTGGTTACACTGGAATAAAAGGCTAACTCCAGACTATTACTAGTCTTACAAGATTGTGTCAGCCACTTTGCCTAATTTCTACCTCCATCATTAAATTAGAATTTATAGTACCATGGGTTAGTTTTGGAAATTAAATGAGATGAGATTCTTAAGAACAACTTAATATCAGGCAAATGGTGAGTGTTTGTATAAAACAGTTATCACATATAGTATGGACAACTATTTAGAATAAAATGGAATTAGCTCAATGTTACTTTCTGCTGGAGACTTCTGCAGTAAGTCTCTAGCCTTCACCTGCCCAGTGTGCGACCCAGGCCCAAGAGAAAAAAAATACACCATGAGACAGAACTAAAAGAGAGAAAGTGGGGTGCCAGGACAACGAATGCCGGTGTAACCGACAACGGCCTGGACAGTCCCAGGCACTGACTTTTACTGGCAATCAATTGGGGTAAAGGTGATGTGTAGTTTCTATGGAAATTAATATAAACAAGGCTCATAAAGAATAAGACAAAGCATTCTCAAATTAGGAACAGAATAGACAAAATAAATGATTGTAATTAGAACATTGTCCTTCTAGTCTGAAGGTTTCAGTTATGGGAATAAAATTTGGGTGCAAGTTACTCTGACCTTGGCATGTAGGCTTCAGCCAGGCTCACTTCTATAAACAAGCCAACTGTGGGGTTAACTCTTTACAGCTTGCTTTGGGCATAATCGATATTATGGTCCTGTGCAACTTTCTAGATATTTCCTAGGCTCTGAAGTAGAAACAAAATGGTTGTGAGAAGCCTTTCCTGATGCTCCACATAGATCATTTCTTCAAGTGCACCTTGAAAAAGCACCTTATACGTTTTTATTAGAGCCCTCATATCCAGGAACATGCTTATTTGCTCACTGATGCCCGGTACAGCATGGGAGGGCAAATTCTAAGTAGGTGCCCTGTAAATATTTTTTGAATGTACAAAGTAAGTTATGGCAATCACTGAAGATATCACAAAAACAAACTATCCCACTCAAAATTTGGTGATAATTCAGCGTATTTCAATAGAACAGTTACGCATTCTTAAAATCAATTCTTAGTTTTCTCAGGTCTTTTGAAACATATTTGCAACATGAAATAAGAAACCACAATCTCATGAAATCAGAATTTATAAACCTTTCTCACCAAAAAAGTTTAAAAATTATTTCAGCTTTTCATTATCACTGTAAACACAAAAATGATTTTTTAAATCAATAATTTGGATGTATTAAAGAGAGCCTAGTTTACTGTACCTCTGAAATGTCTATGAGTGCTTTCCTGCTGCATCACTGACTTCAAAGTACCCAAATTTTCAAGGATGCTACCTGTCACTGGCTTTGCAACAGAAGGAAATAGCCATACACTTGGGGAAATGGTACAGGATTAGAAAATCTTATTTTCTCAGGAGGTACAAATAGTGGGGTGAGGACAACAGTCTTTTTAATACTGGGTCACACTTCACAGAATAAAAAGTACAAAAGGCCAATAAATACATGAAGAAATGCTCAACATTACAAGAACTATGGAAATCAGTGTGGAGATTCCTCAAAAAACTAAAACTACAAATTCCATTTGACTCAGCTATTCCCCTTCTAGGTATCTCCCCAAAAGAGTTAAAGACATCATATTACAGAGATACGTGTATACTCATATTTATAGCAAAACAATTTAAAATAGCTAAATCCTGGAAGCAGCCCATGTGTCCATCAACAGATGAATGGATAAAGAAAATGTGGAATTTACACATCATGGAGTACTACACTCTGCCAAAAACAAAGATAAACTTGAGTCACTTGCAGGAAAAATGGATGCACCTTGAGACCATGTTAAGTGAAGTAAATCAGACAAACAAGCTTAAATATCACATTTTATTTCTCTTTTATGAGAAACTCAGAATAAAAATAAGAGCAAAATAAAAGATAGATAATAGAAAGTAAAAAGACACATCATTCTCAAAGAAGAGGAACAAAGACGGAGGGAGAAGGAGGGGGGATGAGAAAAAGGATGAAAAAAGGAATCTGGATGTGTTATGTACATGTATCAACTCCATACAAGGAATGTAAACATTAGGTACTGAAAACATGTACCAAAAAAAAAAAGAAAGAAAAGGTATTAAAGGATGGGGGAGGGAAGGAGCGAGTTGGGGAGGGAAGGAGCAAGGGAGGAAGGGAAGGGAAAGGGGATGAAAAAAGGAATAAAGATGTATTATGTACTACACACATGTATTAATAAACTAAAATAATAAAACGGTGGGTCATTAAGGACACTGGTAACGAACATACGCAGAAATAGGGTACAACTAAATATAAATACTCAGGTAAAGTACTGTATCTGCATACATTAACATGCTATATTTTAGGTCTATTTCAAACATTCAGTTTATTCTATGATGATAAAATATTGTTTTCTACACTGAGTGGAAATGACTTCATATTAATATGATAGGTGAATATTGTGACATCTTAATGCCTAGAACATGAACACACCCAAATTGATCCTGCCATAAATAATTAAAAACACACAGTCCTAGATATCAAATGTCTTTGTCAGTATAAAAAGACATTATAAAGTTTGATATGTTCAAAATGAACATAAAATATCTCTAACGTGTCTAACACATTTTGTCTTAGACACAGAGAAATTAGAGTGAAAACATATATTAAGTACTGTGACATGATTATATCTAAAATCAAAATTACTTCTTGAGCTGAGTTCAGGCTCACAGTAAAAGACTTATGATCTAAAAGCATACATAACAAAAAAAATTTATTATACATGTGGGAAAAGCTACAAATACAGATGAAGACAATACATTAGGAAAACATTAAAATAAAACAAAAAGAAACCTGATGTGCTACTCAGCTTCTTTCAAAGAGCTACCTTCCTTTTTCAGCATTTTAATATTTTCAGCTGAACAATCCAATTTTTAACTTACTCCATTCATACACATTACGGTCCCTACAGTCTCTTCTGCCTGAACAGAGATCTCAGACCATTTCCTTCTCTCACCCTCTGATTTCTCAATTCTTATAAAATCAAGTACTCTTTACCTTCTCTTTACATGATTAAGATGCATTATTTTTGTTTACACTTGAGTTGCACAAGGTACGGCTCCATTTTCATCCTACAGCAAACATAGTTTCTAACATGCTTTTAAAAGGCAAGAACACTTCTAAGTCCAAAGAATTTAATCAAATGTGCATAAGAGGGTCTACGTTTGGTACATGCTCTATCTGGTCCTTGATTTAAGCATGAAGTTTACCTTGTCTAAATAACAAGGTTAATTTAACAAGGCCTAATTTTATCTGTGGTTTATTTGTAAAACACTAAGAAATACCACAATTCTATGTTGACTAGATGATCTATAAAAATATCAATAGATTCAGTAAATATTTAATTACTCATATAAAGAATGTTAAAATGTGGTACTTAACACTGGAAAAGGTTATGAATTTAGTGTCTTATTAAATAACAAAACTTAGGGCAAAACTAATTGTAGCAGCACTTGTCAGTACTCTAAAATGACAAGAGGGCATTCTCATGTCTCTGTCAATTTATATTAACACATGATTGAAAACAAGTAGTCTGTCTGTTACAAGCAGAGAACAAGATGTATGAACTTACAAAAAGATTAAATTACAGAAACATAAATATACAAGTGTGCCAACCATCCTGGCCATCTATATTAACATAAAGTATAACTTGGAGTATTGAGCCTTTCTCTTAAGAGCACACCTACCGACATAACAACAGAGAAGAAATAGAGTAATTTTAATTATATATTTTATTAATTAAAAACTTTAAAAGTACTTAATATAGACCAGGTACTATTTTAAGTAGAGTACTTTACAAATACCAACTTATTGATTCATTGTAAGACATTTATCACTAATAGAGATTAACTGACAGCAATGTTCGTCCAAGATGCAAAAGGATCTCATTAGTTTGAGGCATGGATTCTATTGAAGATAAGAGAAATTAGATCTTTCCCTGGTCAATTTATGGAAAGAATCTTTCACTGCAATTCATTCTAATATAGTGAAAACAAGCAAGAAGTGTACAGGAAATTTTGAAAGATAGTCCCTCTCCCACCTCCCAAAAATCGTCTCCCAAAAAGGAAAAAAAACCCTTATATTCCATGAAATTTGAATAAATTAATCTATGATACATGCAAAAGAACTTGCCTTTCCCTTTACAAACAGGAAATCACTTATGCTAGGTTTTTATTTTAAGCATGCACTAAAATTATGATTTCTCACAAGAAGAAAGACTTCCTGCCAATCACACTGACATGCTACTCAACAAATGGCACTAATAGCTTTGACAAGAGTGAATGTGTCTGAGCAGAGCGTTTTAAGAAGGATCTAGACCAGCCATCAAAAATACTGTTTTATCGAGTTAGGGCCTACGCTATATTCTGCTGCAATAAAAGCTATTAGGTGATTCAAGTGACTGCTTTACAATGATGGATTTTCATCTATTAAAAGAATGTATCTAAGTTTTTTTAATGTTACTTGGAAAAAAATGAAACAATAAGAAAGTAAGCATGTCTATAAGATCAAATGTTCTATTTATTTTTCAATAGATTAATTTAGAAAATTTACTCACACGATTTATATATTTCACATGCTAATTAGCATATATCATGTAACACCTTTTTTGGTATATTTAATTTTATAGGCTCAAGGCAATTAGTATAGTTTTTGTATTAACTCCCATTTTCACTTTCCTCAACCCAATCATATTTTTGTAAATGATTCCTCATCAACCAACACACCTATTTAATACTGCTAAGACAAGCAAGTCTAGAAACTAGAAAAAAGATACTAGTAATTGTCTTTGGAACTTGTAATTTTAAAAATATTCATTCAGGGCCAGGGATTTAGCTCAGTGGTTTCACTGCCTGCTGCTGCTGCACAAGCGCAAGGACTCAAGTTCAATCCCTGGCACAAAAAAAAAAAAAAAATTCATTCAACCTTCAAAAGGAAGGAAATTCTGGCACATGCCATAGAATGTATGAACCTAGAGGACACTGTGCTAAATGAAACAAGCTAGTTACACTCTTATAAAAGTTCATTTACATGTGAGATAAAGTAGCCTCTTGATTGCATTGCTTTGTCTTATACTTGATTTAATATCATGCTGTTTTGTTCATCATGGCTGTAGGAACAGAAGTTATCATAAATATAGATATATCTCATATATCTTATGTCTATAGTAATGCCTCTGCTTGTGTAACTATACTCTATGATGTTTGCACGATGAAAGAAATTACCTAACAATGCATTTCTCAGAAGGTATTCCCACTGTTAGGTAATATATAACTGTATAGTGAATACAAAGAATCATATCATAAGCAAAAAGCAAAAATATTTTCTTATCTAATAGCATAAGGATTAAAGAATAATAGTTTCACTGGGCACTACATTGTGAATACAAATATACAGATATCAATTTATTTGCCCATTAGATTTTTGAATGGGATAGTAAGCTCCTCTCAGTCAAAAAGTCATTCAAGAGAACAGGAAGACAGTGACAAATTAGACAAATTCTTGATGAGTTTAAATTAGATCAGAGAACAATGAAGAGGTGGGATATGCGAAATTGAAGGGAAATATATGTATCCAACTATGGCCTTTTAAGGATAAAATTAAAACTGATGTATGCTTAATTTTAGAAATTTATATGCTAAAAGAGATTAAAGAAACTGATTCAAAGAAATAACTGCTAACTTGCTGCAACAAAATTGCAAAGGCAATTCAGTGGGAGGAAGGATAGTGCTTTGAACACATAAAAGATGCCTATATGTAAACAAAAGAACCTTGACTAACTAACACCCCACATGTTATATAAAATGACTAAAAATAGATCACATATCTAAATGCAAAATCGTAAAGTTTCTAGAGGAAAATATGAGTTATTCTTTGTAACTTGAATTAGCATATAGTAAAAATCATAAAGAAAAAATAATAAATTGGACTTGAAGAGTATTACAAACTTTTGGTTATACCTTGTGTCAAACTCATACACACACACACACACACACACACCCACACACACACACAAACAAATTTATCTGAACTCAATCCCAAGGAAAAGGGGGTAAAATATTACAAAAGATACTTAAAGAAATATACAGATTGTACATAAGCATATGAGTTGATACTCAACACCCATTAGTTATCAGTCAAAATTAATTAAAACCACAGGACACCACTAAATGACTAAAAGAGCAACTTTTTAAAAAATTAACTGACAACATCAAGTCCTGATGAAGATGTGGAACAAGAGGCACTGTCATACATTGCTGGTGAGAATATAAAAGGTAAAGACACTTTGGAAAATAGTTCAGTTTTCTTATGTTAAATAGACACATAGCATATTGCCCAGGTATCTCATTTCTAGGTAACTTACACTTAGAAACCCCTACATAAATGTTTATAGCAGTTCTCTTCATAGTTGCCTAAAGAAATGAACATTCTAGATACGGCATTACATTTTGGTTTTGATTTGCATTCCCTAATGAGTAACTGTGTTGAACATAACTTCTGTATGCTTATTGGCCATGTGTAAATTCGCTTTGGGAAAACTGATCTTCAGATCCTTTATCCACTTTTTAATTAGGTTATTTGCCTTGCTATTGTTGAGTGATTAAGAGTGGCTTATGTATTCTGATATCTAGGTCCCTTATCAGATATAATTGTAAATATTTTCTTCTATTTTATAGGTTTTCCTTACCTTGTCTTCATGGTGTCTTTTGAAGCACAAAAGCTTTTAATTTTGATAATGTCCAATTTATTGATTCTTTTTCTTTGGTAGGTTAGTACTGTTGATGTCATATCAAAAAAACTGTTATTTAGGGCCAAGGATTTAGCTCAGTGGTTTCGTTGCCTGCTGCACAAGTGCAAGGACCCAAGTTTGATCCCCAGTACCCAAAAAAACCCCACCAAAAACAAAAATAAAAACTGTTATTTAATCCAAGGTCGTAAGATTTAGAACTATGTATATTCATGAAAATGCAATAATTAATACATACAAACACATACTTTCTAGCCTGTCTACTGGCAAAGTCTAGAAACAGAGGTACACAGAACCAATGAGTACATGCAGGGTAAATAGCTTGGTTTATAAATACCACATTCATATCAAAGAATCCAGGGTTCCTCAAAGAAGTAGTCAACTTCAGGTTCTGGGCAAGGAAAACACAAGATGAGCTGAGAACATGTGGTAGTGCCAGTAATTAGAGATGCTCATAAAGATTGCCCATCAAAGGGCACAGGGACCCACCTGAAAGAGTGCTCAGTGGCCAAACCTGGAGTAGTATGGAGTAGTTCATGCTAATAACAATAAATAGAACAAATAAATTATTAGGAAAGGACAGGTGTTCCTTACAGAATTCCAATTATTAAAAGTTGTCTTAGTTCTTTTCTTGTTACTGAGACAGAATA
Source organism: Heterocephalus glaber (assembly GCF_000247695.1). Next base: position 5,761,544 of record NW_004624806.1, read on the forward strand.
CCTGACAGCCAAAGTCAAAGGACAAAATGTTTATTTCAGCTCATAGTTTGCAGAGGTTTCTGTCACTAGTCAGCTGGTTCCAAGGCAGGGCAGCATGGCAGAGGGGCATCACAGAGGAGAAACAATTATGCTAGGATGGTCAGGAAGCAGAAGAAGCAGCAGCAACAGCAGGAGCAAGCCTGCCTCCTTTCTGTCCCTGTATGTTCCATCCAGGATACAAATCTATGGATTGGTGCCACCCATACCCAGGGTGAGGCTTCCATTATCCACACCCTTAATCCCAGCATCACACCCTTAATCCATATTCACACACCCTACCTAATCCAGCCACCTTTGAAACTCCCCATCTATGAATGCAGAAGGCTTTGGGAGGATATTTAGATATGAGCCATAAAAAAGGTAAAAAGAATGAAGGAAAGAAAGTAATCATTTGAACACCACAGATCTTGTTTAGGCAAAATTCACTAATTAATGTCAAAATTAGTGTGCTAATGTTTGAGAAGAAAGAGGCTATTGGCAAAATTTGAAAGTATCTCTCCAAGATAGGTACAAATTTAAAAGGGAAATGACCAGTTTGTGATGGAGCAATCTGGAGACCCCATCTGATTCCATAGGTGCGGGTGACCATCTCTGGTCAAAACACAGTGTTCTTATATACCTCAACCAAATCATGAATGAACATTAGACTGGCCCCAATTAAGGGACATTCTGTAAAATAAATGACTTATACTCTTTAAGTGGCAAGGTTATGAAGGTCTGAAAACTGCCATGGGCTGGAGAAGACTAAACACATGACAACCAAAGAGACCTTGAATCCTTGAAACATTGGTTGGATTCTGGAAAAGAAAAAATTACATGAATGAAAAAACTGGTAAACTTTGAATAAAGAGTATAATGTAAAAATAGTGCTGTACCAATGCTAATTTCTTTGGTTTTCAGAATTCTCCAGTGGTTATATGATGCTAACATTTGGCAAAGCTGGGCAAAGGATATAGAGAACTCTCTTTCTGCAACTTACATGTAACAATGCTTAAAAAAATACTTCAAGGAATCAAAACTTGCACAATAATAAATTCACTCACTGCAAACAGAAATAAATGAAACTACAAAAGACTACTAATATCCATTACTTCACATTCTGAACTAAATTTCAAAGATAAAAAATATATCAGAATGTCTCTAAATGTGAAAATTTTGTAATTCTTTTTCATTAAATGGCTTCAATTGAAACAATAACCTGTTATATAGTGATGGCAATAGGACTTGTCAACACATTCTATGTTTCTCTCATATAAAAATGCCTTTTAGCTGGGGTCAAAACATGGGTTTTAGGGTTTGTGTAAATTTTAAAAATATATAAATTATGCTGAATTAAACAGCTGATAAAAGGCCTATAAAAAGTAAAAGGCACATCAATTACCTGATAAGATCATACTGCCCTACTATAACTTTCCACAATCAATTTTTTTCCTTAAAATTTTGATAAATGAAGTTGTCAGGGTGGATAAGATCACAATTTTGTTTCCTTTTTTTTTCTTTTAAACTATTTTAACTTTCAGAATCCAGTTCATGAATGCTGCAAATGCTAGTCCTGATAAGATCACAATTTCACCTGCTGATGAGGTAATCATACTGCCATATGCCTGTGTCACCTTGTGGTAGCAAGCCAAGAAACACTAGAGAAAGTTTCATAGTGGCTCTGAATTATACAGGCCTCCTGGGAAGGCAGAGAATATGGATTTTCATTTTGTTTTGTTGTACTAGGTACTGAACCCAAGGAACACCGAGCTATATCCTCATCCTGTTTTTCACTTTATTTTGAGATAGGGTATTACTAAGTTGCTCAAGTTGGCCTGGAATTTGTGGTCCTCTACTTTAACCTACTGAGTAGCTGGTATTACAAGCATGAGCCAACACACCCAGCAATGCTTTTTTTTTTTTCACACAAAAAAATTGAAGATCACTTTAAAACTCTTTGAAAGATCATGTAGCTAAGGGATCACCCTCCTGTAAGACTGCAGGAAGGCAGTAGCTACTGGGTAGGCTAGACAGAATGCAGCAAACATTTCTAACACTGTTCTATAATGCTAACAGATAAAAGATTTTATGCTATCTTCTCAAAAGTTAGAGAATATATTTACTCTCAAGCAGAATAAAATGTTAAAAATATTTAAGGATGTATCATTAGAAAGTTTTGAAAAAGCCTAGTTCAGTATTTATTCAATAAAAGGGAAATGATGACAAGTTCAAAAGGTCTGCTTAACTCATCAGTGAATAACACATTTACTGATAAACATCCATGAGTGAGAATTTTGTGGATACAATTATATTACTGAAAAAAACTAGGCTGATAAAAATATTGCTCTGACATTATTCACCCATCAACTACAGAGTATGTAAGATAGTTTATTCTAAACCTGGAAATTCCAACAGAGGCCAAAGTGAGAAAGAGTGAAGCAATAGGTCAGCTACCAAAATACCAATTCACTGAGCCAGAGTGGACAGACATTGAAGATATAGCTATAGCAGAAGGCACTAGAGCATGCTGATTTGAGTTTAAGAGGAACAAAGATTTTTTGCAGCAGTGAAGGAAAATAGTAAATTAACTCCTGGATGATATTTGGGGTGAAAAGATCAATTGTTGAACTGTTAATTATTTTAGGAAGTCTTTTGTTAGCAGTAAAGAACCAGGAGACTGGAAAACATGGAAACCAGTCTGAAGGTTAAAAAGAAAGAAAGAGAGGCTGAAAATTATAGACCTGTAAATCTAACATCTATATTAGGAAATAAATTTGAGATGATACTTATGGATGAGCTTAATGATACATTTGGAGAAGTACAACTTAATAGGGGTGAGTCAGCATGGATTTACCAAAGGCAATCTTGTCAGAAAAAACTTTGTTCCTTTTCAGGTTGAAGTAATAATTGGTTCATATAAAGGAGAACCAATAAGAAACTGTCAGATTTTCAGAGATTTTTTTTGGACCTTTTCATAAAATGAATTATTGCACTAGATGTCATGACCTGTCAGAGCATCCAACTAACAAAGGCAATGAAAGCAACAGGGTTGGAAATAGAGGATCAAGAAGAACCTGGGAAAAGACTGCATTTTTATAAGGCTATAAATGGTAGAACCTCAATGTTTTTAATTAATGATAAAGAAAGTTTTTTATATTAGGAATTCTGAATATATAGCTAACTAAGGGAGTAGTTGAGACAAAGGGCTATATATATTTTTCCTTAACTAGGATAGATTAAGCAAATGGGATCAGAGCTAGAATATGAAATTTAGTTTGTCTGAGTATAAACTTCATTAGAATTAAGGAATCAAGTTAAGTACAGCTTAAACGGTACTGAATTAGTTAAGATTAGGAAGAGAAAAGGATATAAGGTTTTGATAAAAGTGAAATTTTTACATTTAAATATTCTTATAAGTGGGTAGAGACAAATTCTATGGAATACAGTAAAATAAAAACATTACAAATGACACCAAAATTATCTTGGAGAAAAGTGTAAAATTCCCAATTTGTGAAGAGACTATGATAGATTCATGTGCTATCACTCTGTACCAGTAATAATCTCATATACATTTTAAATGATTAAATCTTGATTAGGAACCAATGAAAATAAAATGAATTTAAATATGATAGAAAACTATGACAGAAGAAAAATAACAGAAATTAAGAAAAGTACCATATCATCGTTTAATGCGTAATTTCTCCTGCAAAGAGAACACAGTTGTCATTGCCTTTAGAAAACAAACATTTAAGTCTCAGCTACTTAGATAGAAATATGAAATAATTAAATCAATCTCACAGATTCCTTGTAGCACTCACACTTTGGGAAAATGGCCACGTGACCTTGGGTTCTCAAGTGAGAACCTGTCCATGAACAACCTTTTAACTCAGTAGCAACAAGGGTCTTCTAGCAGCAAAGGCAAACTGTAAATCTGTTGTTTGAAACTGGTGAGGAAACCATCTTTCTTCTTAGGCACAATCCTTAGAGACTCAGCAAAGACCTCCCACCCCAGTGGTCATTTTTACCTTCATTCCCCTTTCTGTGTGGGGTCATATTTGTAGTAATCTGAGATATAATTTTTTTCATTAAGTTTATTGGTACATTTTAGGTGTACAATATGATGACATTCATCATTGGGAATTTGTACCTTTACATAATATATCTTGGTTCTTATTTTTTCCCCATTCCCCTGTCCTTCCTTCAACCCTTCCACCCATTCCTATTTACAAAGACTGTTTCCCTTTTTTCCTTTTCTCATATTTTTTCCTTCCCCTTCTTTCCTTTCCCCTACTCCTCCCACTTCACCCTCCCCTTTAGACCTTTTCTTCCTGTTTCACATTATCTATTATACATTTTGATTCTTATTTATACTTTCAGTTTCTCACTCCATATTTACACGTCTGTCCTATTATTTTACTTAAGAGTATGGCCTCAATATGCATCCATTTAGCTATAAATAACTCTAGTTTCTCATTTTGATGGCTGAGTAGTACTCCATGTTAATTTTTAAAAATCCATATCTTCTTTATCCAGTCTCCAGCTGATGGGCAACCGGGCTGTTTCCAAGTTTTAGCTATTATTACAAACTGTGCCGCTATGAACATAGGTGCGTATATACCTCTGTGGAATGACTCTTTTAATTCTTTTGGGAAGATACCCAGCAGGGGAATAGCTGGGTCAAATGGGATCTCTAGTCTTAGTTTTTTGAGGTATCTCCATATTGATCATCACCATAGTGGTTGCACCAGTCTGCACTCCCACCAACAATGGAGAAGGGTTCCTTTCTCCCCACATCCCCACCAGCATTTGTTATTGGTTGATTTCTAGATAGCAGCCATTCTTTCTGGAGTGAGATGGAATCTCAATGTTGTTTTCATCTGCAGTGAGATATAATTATTGAAGAGAACCACACATGGAGTGGAGGCTACTTGTGTTGCAAACAGAGGCAAATATTTAATTTTTTCAAGGTGTAGTGAATAAACACTGAGCTTATTTATGGATAAGAGAACTGGCAGAAATACAACTGCTAAAACTGTACAGATTAAATCAAGATAATTTTTGAGATGAAATGGATTTCACTCAATAGAAAAAATTATAATGCACAATGACCGAAAAATTACAATGTACAATAACCACTTCTAATTTAATACCAATTTTTGTGGGGGTTAATGTGATTGCAAAATCTTGTCATATTAGATCTACAGTGATCCTAAAAGACCCTGTTTAGAATATGGAGGTTCTGACACTGGGATTAAGAAAGCGGTGTTATGAGTACCAATGCATCTTGTTCCAGCAATCAGTGCTCACAGGGAAAACATACTCTGATTTTTAAGACCATAGGTTAATTTTTCCTGTGCTTATATTTAACATAGATGGAATTATGTAGAATGGACTTCTTTGTGTCTATCTTGGTTCATCCGATGAAATGACTAGGAAATTTATGTCATACTGTTACTTGCAGTTGTAGTTCATTTACACTCACTTATGTAAATTATTCCATTTTGCAAATATTCAGTCTGTATGTACTCTACTTGATGTCCATTTGGATAGTTTTGGTTTCTGACTATGACAAATATATCAATAAATTTATGAAGTACAAAATACTAAATAAAAGATGGTGTTTCACATACAAGATTAACATTGTCACAGTAGATAATAAAATAAAATGCAACTATAATGCTGCTTATAGTTAAGCTGTATGGCTGCACTAATATGAAACAGTAGAATTATAGCAAGAAGTATTGCCATAGGTAAAAAGAAACATAATTATAAGGAAATACATATATTCCTCCTAAAGTTCTGAGTACCTAGTGATATACCTTCCAATATGTGACCCAAATTAACAGAATTAGAAAGAAACAGACTAATCCACAATAATAGTGGGAAACTTTAATATTTCTTCCATAAATAGTTGAGATAATCATGATAAAAATATAGCAAGAATTCAGAGAGTGTGAACATCACTACAAACAAACTGGATGTAACTGACACAGGGAGCACAGCTATGGATCTACCAGTCTAAAGGCCCTTCTAGGGATCTCATATACTCATCAATATTCACTATCTACTGGGCCCAAAAAATGCCTATAGTAATTTGAAAGGACTGAAATGATTCAGGTTATTTTCTGTAAATACAATATCTTTAAACTAGAAGTTGATTTCTATTACTAATAGTTAACAAAAAGATAACCAGAAAAAATATTTCAAACTGACTGCACATTAAATGTTACATTTCTCAATAGTTGAAGGGTAAAAAACTAAACCATTTTTGTCTTGCATTTCAAATAAGGATATATACTGTCATAGTTACTGTTCTTGTTTCTGAGGCAAAATACCTGACACCTAAAGGAGGGAAGGTATATTGCAGCTCACAGTTTGTAAATGTTTCCATTCACTGTTGGCTGGCTCCAAAGCATGGTGGCATGGCAAAAGGCCATCACTGAGGACAGACAGTTCATGGCAGGCAGAAGGCAGCAAGGCAGCAAACAGCAAGGTAATGAAGCAGCAGCCCTCTTTCTATCTCTTATATTCTCTCACACCATGGGTGGGGCACCCTTATTCCTAGCATCCCACAATGAATCAATCCCAGCGTCACATATTTAATTAGATCACACACTCTAGATCCAACCATCTCTGAAAAGCCCCACCTATGACCACATGAGGTTTTGGGGGGACATCCAGACATAAGTCATAACACATATCCTGATGTTAAAATTAAAATCCACATGAACATTTTCATTCTCTTAAGTACAAAATGGAAAATAATACCAATATCATTCTATACTAGTCCCCACAAAATATTGAGGAAAAAACACCAACCATAAATTTTTATCAGAGAAGAAAAAACCCAAACAACCATTCAGGCTATTATCACATCAAATAGTTTAGATTTAGTACTATTTCATCTAGAGTATATGAACCCTGTGTGGTAGATGTCTCTATCCCCAGCTTAAAGAGGGGAAAACTGAGGCCCACAGAGTTAATGTTTCCAAAGAAAAATACAAAGGAATTATAAAGTTAGGACCTTTCCTACCTATGAGCCACATCTGCAGAAACAGACTGCTGGAGCCAAGAGGACTATAAGACATTCATTTAAACTAATTCACTGAGAAGAATCCTGAAGTCCAGAGATATCCAGAGATGCCAAAATTTACAAAATGGCCCAGCAGGGGCCTAAACTGGGTATTTGAGGTCTAGTTTTGTGGAATTTTATAAATTATATCACCTCATAATGCAGTTACAGTTATACACCAGTGTAGCAACCCCAAGAGAATAGCACAACATTGGAAGCCTCTTTCAGAACTGCTCTCAAAGAAAAATAGCACTTATTTTAATAGATAAATCTCCAAATACGATCTCAACTAAAATTTAAAATACCCGAAATTACACAACTTGCAATCTTTTTCACTTGTTAAATGTTTTCCATTGAACAGACTTTTAGATGTCTGATAATACATGGGCTAACATGGGCAGGAATAAAATAATTTGGGGTAGGGGACCACGGAGCTTAGGGTTGCTTAAATTCAATCTTTTATTGAAAGAACTGAATGACATCACTGAATTTAGGTTACAGAATTCTCAGCCTGTTGATGCTGCAGATACCAGAAGATGCAGCCACCAACCACCCTTAGGCTTCCTGACACTTCAGGACCCTATGCCCTAGCTCCCACTAGGGAGTTCCTCAGATGCACACCTGATACCACCACCAAATACCAGGGGTGAGAGGCCAGTAAAAGTCTGATTAAAACACCATAATGAAATATATCACAGATCATTTAGAATTTCAAGGTTAAAAATTGTCAGTTCAAAAACTTTCACCTTTTTAAAAAGTTTTGTCTTAAAAGTGAAGTTTATCAGGCTGAAAATATGACGACATAGCACAATCGCCATGCATAGAGAAAAACAGACAGTCAACACCCCCATATGTCATAGGACTCTTATGAAAACAGAAATGCTACTATGACTTAGGTAGGAAAATACTTCTAAAATAAGTATAAAAGTTTAAAGAGAAAACAAGGACTATCTATTCAAGAGTACCACAAACATAGGGAAGAAGGATGAGTTTCCTTAAAATGTTTTTGTATTGTTAATGAGGCCTCAAAACACATCAGCACATAGCCTTTAGCATCACTAGTACACAGATCATATGTGCAGACCAAACTGTGCAGAACACAAAAAGAATACTTGGCTATGGCCTGCAACAAACATCCTCTTTTCATTGGCATTTGATTCTTTTAAAAATTAAAGATGCTTTCTTTATATGGGGGGGGGGGAGAAAACTGTCCCTAATGTCTAACTGGGGCAGTGAAAGGGAACGATGTCAGTCCTGTTCTGGGAAGCAGTTGGAGCAATGACATCTGGAACAGGGGACTCTGTTGACAACCCAGACCAGGCAGTTTGTGTTGCATGGCTCTTTTCTGCAGGCAGCACTTCCAGCAGCTGTACTCGCTCTCCTATTTATGAAAACACAGAGGTACAGATGGCCAGAGATACTCTAACTTGATTTTATTTGTTTGCGTGGATTAAAGCTGATAAACTATGTAGTTAAAAACCTGTACAGTGACATCGTTGCCAAAATGAAAAGAGCAGAGACCTCTGCTCTTATTTATTTTCCAAAAACAACCCTGCAACAATAGATTGCTAAATTAGACACCATGAATTAAGTACATTGATCATATGAAATTAAATTTAGAAACATGACAAAACACATCAGTAGCAAACAAGTATTCCTCTAATACACAAGCAATGTCAAATATATTAAACATTTTACTCTAACTTTAATTACTCATGAGGTTTTATTTCCTTTAATGTAGACAATGTGAACACACTTGGCTGAAATACTTTGCAGAGTCCTGGGTTTGGTTGAATGCCCTTTGAGTTTCACAAACTACTATGATCCCCACCCTCACCAACACTGTCTGTGACACACTTGGCACTGAAGTATCCTGTGCTAACAGCTCCACAGCATTATCTTTTTAAATTCTCACAATGGCCTTGTTAAGTGATGTCCTCACACAGTTACACCTGAAAAATGAGGCTCTTTGAGGTCAGCCTACCTGAGGTCCTGTGACCAGGAGGACAGAAGCAGAGATTAAAAGGCACCAGAAAATCTGCTTTAAACAGACCTAGGATCCACTGGCAGTACTAACACAGTGCTGTTTGGGCTACATTTTATGACTCCTCCCTAAGTTTACTTCAGGGGTACTTCCTCAAATGGGACCTCATTACCGCAATTCATCATTACATTGTTCTGCACAGAAGAATTCAACATTCAAGGAATCTCATTAATTAAACAACAAGTTGGGCTAGAGGAACAGATATGCTCTACCCTGTGTTTGTTGCTGCATCTCATACCTTCCACAATGACTGACCTGTATGTAAACCAAGAGGCTAGATTAACTGGCTACTGCTGCTATCTCCAGCTTGTCCCTAAGACCCAGATGAGTCCCCCCTAGTTTCTGGGAAGCGAACAGTATTTTATTAACCCCCAAGATGCTGTGTTACCTTCCTCATTCACATTCTTCTCCTTTCCAGGTATACTTCAGGAAAATGGTGTGGTTTTTTTGTTTTTGAAAAAATTAAGTTTTACCAGTTAATCAAAATATGAAAGTTAAAGAATTATCACTTCAGCTTAACTGTATTTTGAATTTGCTTTTATGATAAAATACAGTTGAGATGGTCTGTTTTCATACTTGGATACAGTAAGAGCAGAGTATCCTTTTGTACAGGCCTTAAAGCAGACACCATTGCATACCCTCCTCCATTGAAACAGACAGTGGTAACATACAAAGAGCATTACAGCTGTTATAATCAGTGAAATGAAATCCTATCAAAGACAAATATTTTAATAATTTCAGTCCCTTACCAGCATGTAAGTAAGCGAGGTCAGGGTTTTCGATATCAGGATGTTGTTCTTTCAAGTGGTTGCGGAATTCCACAGGGACATTTGTCCCATAGTCACATTTGGGGCAGTTGTACATCTTGACTCCTTCATGCTTGCCAGTATGTAAAATGTGTTTGCGGATATTTTCAGCACAGTTTGACCTACCAAGTAAGAAAGAAAAGTAAATCGAATTAAGGTCAAATCAGTAACATTATCATCACAAATAATAATTATTAGCTAACACTGATACAGGCCTTTCACTATGTTCAGTAGAATTCTAAGTGCTGCACTCACATAATAATTAACTTATTAAATACATCAATTCTACAAGACTGGTTGTTTTTATAAGCTGGTCTTTTACCTTAGCAATTCACTTCTACGAGGAACTGGAAATGCAAAAATCCCAGGCTCCACTATTTTAATATCAAATTATTCTGGTACCACTTGAGGGCAGTGAAGGTGTTTCCTTATCCCCAAAAACACACTTATCATCACTGAAGAGTGGTATGAAAGAAAAGCATTGTTATCACCACTGAGTTTAGCATATTTAGGAAACAAAGACTGTGGCTTTTAAGTTCTGCCAACTGAGCTGCTATGTAAGGCTCCAATGACAGTTTGAAGAAAGAAATGTAGCTAGAAGCAGCTACCCCAATGCCACCCCAACATTCGGGCAATGTGTTAGTGTCTGTGGTTTTCTTATGATGGTGTAGGCCTTTTGAGGGCAGACCAAGCAACATGCCAACTTGCATTACAAATAGGAGTGGGCACCCTTCTCCCTCTCTTCCTATAGAATGAGAAATGCAAGGCCTGAAATATTCAGAAAGTGGGGCTGAGATATTGCTTTTACAGGCAAGTTGTTTTGCTTTCTCTTAAGTTTCTGTTAGTACCTTTGCATCCAAGACTGCACAACTACACCTTTTCTGAGCATACACGTGACTGTTGCCTTCTGTCTTAGCCACTTTTAGAACAGTAATAAAAAGGGCCCTACACCAATTCAAGCAGGTGGTGAGGGATAATTTAGAGAGAAATAGAAAAACCAGACTGGACTCAGATTCCTACAGAATAAAATAAAATGCCAGAAGAAAATAAAGTAACGTGTTTATCAACATTTCCCATAGGAACTGCTGAGAATAAAGTCCTGCAAGACGCTCTTTGAAGAAAGGTTTCCAATGAACATGTGAGGCTGGGAAATGGTAGAAAGTGAACATATCTCACATCGTACCTCAGAAGACAAAAGGCTCTAAGAAAAAACTTGATGTGGTGACTCTAATTAGGATCACTTTTGTATGTAATATGCAATTGCACTGTGATGTTTATTTTTTGTGGAGTGCACCCTAGGAAATACTAGTGAAGGCGGCAAAAATAATTTTAACCAACAGCGGTTTTTTAATACCAGTTATGTTATCATTCACACAAAATGCAGACTCAGTAAATATATATTTGTTCACTCATAACAAGAGAGGTATGGAAGAAAATCATCTGAGCAAAGCAGGGTGAATGAAAATGACACAAGGAAAAGTATTCCATAGGTAGAAGAGGACAGGGATGTCCTTTCCTACTGACATCTGGATGAAGCTGAAATGCAAATACTTTCCTCCTGAATGGGTACTGTACATGGTGGGAACAGTTCTGTGCTGGATGGTGATATTCCTTTGAGAAGGATTCTAACTAATTCTCTCCCATGTACAGGAACGGTCTGTCACCAAACATATATGCCCTCTAAATACATTTAAAAAGACAAAAGTAGACAAATAAAACCCCTCTATGCCTGAGGAAAAAAAGATTAGAAAGAAACATCAAAATGTTAATGCAGCTCCACTGCAATGCCTGCTTCTCTTTAATTTCCAAATATATTTAATAATTTATATACTTAATAAATTTTTCAAACAGTTAACATCACCTTAAAAGAAGAACAACTGAACTAACAAAGTTTTCCCAGCTGTTTTCTGCCTGCTCTGTGTAAGGCCTCTGCCAAGATAAATCCTTTCTTGGGCAGGGGATTTAGCTCAGTGGTGCCTTGCCTGCCTCACAAGGGCAAGGTCCTGAGTTCAATCCCCAGTACCGGGGGGGGGGGGGGGGAATAGATCCTTTCTTTTAAAACTTAAGACTTAATATTTATAAGTCAGTTAATATATGAATACACTAATTATTTCTTTCATACCACTACTGAATATCAAATATGCTTTGTACATAAATTCCCTACTGTTAATTAACAATCACTGAAAGATGGATAAGCACCAAGGGTTTGCCACATGACATCACAGGCCTGGTCAGTGTGAAAACAGCACATAACCTCTGAGGTTAAGAATGGTAAACTAATTTTACAGGGAAGCAAGTTAAGTATCAGAAAGATAAGGTGACTTACAAAGGTTACATAGTTAATAAGTGGTTAAGGCAAGGTCTGAATCTAGGTTTTCTGTTTTCAAGGCCAGTGTGTTCTCAAGTACTCCACAACCACCTTCCTTATAGTGTTTACATACCAAAGATTCTACCATGTTCTAACAAAAGGGTAAGACTCCAGAGACTCCTAAATGTGTAAGCATCCTTGGAAAAATAGATCTGGAGCATGCTGACAGAATTAATACAAGGAAACATCTGAAGGCAGACTGCATGGTAGTCTTTTGTGATAGTGACAGTGAAAAGAAAGAGGAGTATTTTTCAAATTCTGCCACTACTGAGGCAATCTATTCCAAATTAAGTCTTTTAATTCTGTAGCTCTCCAATTTTTTTTTTAGCAGCATTATGAACACCCCCTAAATTCACCACTGTTTGCTGACACTGGGGAGTGAAAACATAAAGCTACTACTGAACTTAATCAGTATTGTTTAACAGGACTGTAGTTTCTTTGTTACCACCAATATTATTTCCTTATGTAAAATGGTAGACATTAAGCATCATCAAAGACACATCCTCAAACGAAGAAAAAATTAATTGCTGAAATTAGTACATTTCAACGTATGCTGAATACTCAAATGGGGACCAATATAAGGAATGTAACAGTCACTGAAAGAATAAAAGATGACTTTGAAAACAGAATGTTTTATTTTCAAGAAGGGCAAATCTTGGACAAAAACAAGTCAGTATCATTTAGTATCTAAATAGCATGTGGAATTTAACCAGCAAGAGAGTATTACTGAAATATCATGTATGAGGAGGACAGGGGAGGGGCAGAGCATTGAAAAAGGTGAGAGTCTTTTTATTTAAGATATGAAACAAAAAAGTGGTTAGTAACCACATTTTTAGCATCTATATTTATATATTATTTCATTAATAATTATATATTACATATAATACACTATATTATGTTAGTATATTGACATTTATTAATAAATAATTATATATTTGTATTTATTCATATACAGATACGTATAGGCACAAAGGGTGATCAGATTATATGGTGAATGTTTAAATTTAAAAAACATTACAGTAAAGAATACATTGTCATTAATTCCCCTAAAATAAATACCCCCACCTGCAGCTACCACTCAGAACACACTTATCCTATCATTCTTGCCACTTCTGAAGAAGTTCCAGAAGTTCTCTTTCATGAATGTCTTTAGTTGTGCTGTTGTGGCAGCTTTGATGTCCTGAATGGATTCAAAATATTTACCTTTTCTGGTCATTATGACTCTGAATAAAGGAGAACAGCAAGTAGGAGAAGCCTGAGCAGTTGCCCTGGGGAACTGGAAGCAGCTGAGCCCTCCAAGCCCCTTTCCTAAACCATAGCAGGATCTGTTCCACCTTCCATCTGGCCCCTTCCCACCTCTTTCCTCACAGACTGCTATGATGCAGAAGCACCCTTGGTAAAAAAGTCAGTCTGGGGCAGTCCTGCTATGCAGCCACTCTGTGCACTACAGAAAATACTTCAAATCTCCAAGATTCCCTTTCTTTAACTATGAAATAAGGTTAATAATTTCAAAAGAACAAAATATTAAATTTAATCGATGCACGACTTTTCTCCTTAGAGGAAAGCAAATGCACATAAACACAAAGTTTTTGCACAGGAATTCAGAGTGATTAAAGCAACTGATGGCCAGGCACAGTGGGGCATGCCTATCATTGCAGCACTTAGGAGGACGAGGCAGGAGGATGGCTGTGAATTCCAGGTTAGCTTGCACTACATAGTGAATTCAAGGCAGCCTAGACTACATAGCAAGACCCTAACTCGAATGAATGAATGAATGTGAGTGAGTGAATAAAAAATAAAAGCTATCAGGGCTGGGGATTTAGCTCTGTGGTTCTGGTGCCTGCCTCACAAGCGCAAGATCCCAAGTTTGATCCCTGATACCAAAAAACAAACAAATAAATAAATGCTACTATGGGCTCCATATTTCAAGTTTGGCATCTTGAAGGTTGATGTAAAGGAAAGGAGGGATGGTGTGCAACCCATATGGCCTAAGCTCTGGCACACAGTAGAAAGTAGGTATCCATAGAGAGAAGCTATTTATTTAATTGGAAGGTCTCATCAAAATGCTGAAATCTGATCCTATCCTTTCTAACCCTATATATTTTTACAACTCCAGGTTATCAGGACAGCTTTCAGCTGAGGAAAAGCTACTCCAGCCACCAGCAGACTGAAGATGCTCCTAATGTTCTGAGTGCAGAGCATGGATAGGTGGGGAATTACACTGCTCAGCACAAGGCTTCAGGTTCCTTCCCAGGTAAATGATTCTCACAGAACTTGCTACAACTGGAACCTGCATGCCTTACATTTATGGAAATGTCATTCAAAGTTAAGAGCAAATTTCAAACTAAATTTTGAAATACAGCATGGTAGAAATCTTGACACAGCAACCACATGAATATTTAAAGCACAGAACAACCAATTAGCAAAAGGATACAAGATGGGAGTTATTCATTTTAAAGATTCTTTAAATATATATAATAAAGGGGTCAAGGATTTAGCTCAGTGGCACTGCACCTGCCTTGCAAGTGCAAGGTCCTGAGTAGACCCTTGATACTGCCAAAAAAAAAAAAAAAAAATATATATATATATATATATATATATATGAAAATTTTTATCCCACTTCAAGGATAACATGAACACCATATTGTTTCCAGAATTCCACAAATTCCATGAAATCATTAGTACTACACACTAACTTACTGCCTACATTTATGTTACTGAATCTAAGGAGAAGAAAGCTTTAAAAAATCTACATATTTTGTTTTTTTGATCTTTTTGTTAATTTTGGATGTTTTGTTTTGTGTTAGGCATTACATAAAACATCACTGAAGTTGTTGAGCAAACAGCTTGCATAATTTTAAATACCAGAGAGTGTAACAATGGATGTGTCAGAAGTCGCTTTCCTACCACTGTCCCCACATCAGATAAGTGTAATTCAGAACTTCTCAAAAATCTTTTGTGAAGAATCAAAAACTACTTTTTGAAGCCACAAGAATACTGTGTATTCTTTTCTCCCCACTCTTCTTGTATGACTTTGTGGACGTAATGCAGGTCAGCACTTAGCTTTCCATACTTAACATAGCATGGGGGTCCTCCTGTCTATAGATGAAGGACATCTCAACTTGCTCATCCTCATTTCTGCCCTTTCAAACTAGCCACCTTTTTTCCTATTTTGATAATTACATAATATTTCAGTGTGGATAAACACATTTTAGGCAATGGACACTCTATTTTCAATCATTTGCTAAAATAAATGAGATTGCAATGGATAATCTTGCAGAATACTTTCTATTTCTGAGGATGCCAAGAGGATCTCATGATGCCACATGGAATTGCTCAAATGTCAATAGGCATACACTTTTATAATATTGAAAAATCCTGCCAAATTGTCCTCCAGAGGAGCTATTGCAACTTAAATTTCCACTAACAATTTAAATTTCCTCCAACGAGAGCCTGTTTCTGCACATTCGTGCCAATGAAGGGAGTTACCAAACTTTTGAATTTTTGTCAATGTAAAGGGTAAAAAAACTCACTAGTTTTTTTAAAGTTTTAACCTTCATTTCTCTCACAATGGATAAGGCTTACGTATCTTTTAAAATATTGAAAATTCACATTTTCTTTATCTTTGTACTACCTGTTCATATTGTTGTTCTGTCATTTTTCCTTCAGACTTTGTAGTCGTTCTTCTGTGGGTTAAGGAGACTGACTCTTTGTCTCTAAGTTGTAAATATTTTTTCCTTGGTTTCATATTTTTCTATTGACTTTGTTGGTGTTCTTTTGTGAAAAGAAGAGAGTTCTTATTTTGCTGATCTTTTAATGATTTCCTGCTTTTTATGCTACAAAAGAACTGCCCAAAATTTGGTTTTAGTACTTGTATATGGATGTATGTTATATTAAAAACTAGCTTTCTTTCCAAATTAAACTATAGTGTGTTAAGTGTGGGTCCAGACTGCTCCCCAGTTCTCTCAATATCAATTAGGAAAGTTTAATGCTACCATTACCTATATTTTAATTATTTGAAGCTAATTCTGGCATTCTATTCTACTGGTCTATTGACCTGCCAAGCTGTTCCTATTAACCAGGTTGTAGGAAGTTATGTTTAACACCAATTTACCAACCACACTGTTCCTTTTACTCCCAGATTACAGCAGCTAATCCAAAGCCATCAGGCAGTCACAGGTCTGCTGTCATCAGCTTAAGGTAATGGCAAAACTCTTGAATTAACACAGTATTAGAGAGAACTGGCTTTATAATTAACTAATATCACTATGATTCAATCAGGTAATTTCTAGATATTCAGTAATATGCATTAATTATTTTATCTTATTGATAAAGATCTGAAAGGCAGATACAGCAGCACAAATGTCATACAAGGAGTTCCTAGAAGAGGCACATAGATATCCTGAGTAAATATTAATTCCCATTTCCTCAAGGAAAGCCAGGAATCTGACAAACCACTGCAAATTCAATGCCCCCCACCCAGTAAAATTAACAACTGTCTTGATATACTGGGAAGACTCTGGCTTGTTACAAAGCTTCTATACCCTCTGCTGTGACAGCTTTCTCCTATCAAGGTGACCCATCATTTTTCATTCTATTTGTCTTCCTATTTTGTTACTCTACCTAGTCTCTCCTTCCTTACACAGAAACATTCATATTTCCCATGTGGTTTTGGGGGGGGGGGCTCTTCATAGCACTAAACGATCTCTCAATATCTCAGAGCGTGTATTCTTGTGCAACACTCACCACTTCAAAAATGATTTAACAAGTCCTACAAAGACTGATAGAAACAATAATAGGAGTTCAACTGAAAAGAATAGCTAAAAACATAAAAACAGAATTGACTAAGATTACTTAATTGCTTATTTTGGGGACATGTGCACTCAAATACCTTTATATATGATATACAGAAAGGTTGCTTACAAAAAAAACCACATGAAATATATATATATATATATATATATATATATATATATATGGATAAGGTAGAATTTGCTAAACAGGGAGACCACATATCTGTAAGGTTAGCCTTAATATTAAAAAAGTAAATTTGAAATACAATTAAAGTTTTAACAGATTATTTTGGGAACTCTGAGGAAGTAACGGCAAAACTGGTATACAGGGTAGGTGGGTATCATTATCAAATATCACGATGTAAGGTGTTAACAACCTTGCTGACTGACCATCAATACAGAGTAGGCCACATTATCAAATACTATACAGCTGTAAAAATAATTTTACGCATATATTTACCCTTAAGCACACACACATCTATCAAACACTGGCAGAGAAAACAACAAATTAAATGAGAAAAGCAAGAAGCAAATCAGTATGTACTAAAATAAATTGAATATATTCATGTACAAGGGTGATCAAAATATACAGTGACTTTAAATTTTTAAAAATTTATTATGGTAAAAAACACATTGTCATTCACCCCCCCCCCAATTATTCTATCATTCTTGCCACTCTGTGAAGCAGTTCTACAAGTGGTCTTTTGTCTTTATGAGGTGAGACAAAAAAAATGGTGAATGCTGCTGCCAAGTGCTATATAAGGGAAAGGGAGGTTCAGAAAAGCATTATGGTGTGTCCTCATCCACATTATTCACTGGATCTGGTATTGTGCAACTTATGGCTCTTCTCCAAAGTCAAAATGACTGTGAAAGGTAAATGTTTTAAAATGAATCAGGATACTGAGGCAGCTATAGCAGTGCAACTATGAAAGAGGCCTTTCAGAACTGCTTGAGAAAATGGACAGAAATGAGGTGGAGTAGTTGTGATGGGAGTAGCTTGAAAGAAATTAATGGCAATGTGTCTTTTACTGTAATAAATTTTAAAAATTTAAACATTCACTGTATTTTTGACCACATCACATATACGAACACATTCATAAATAGAAAACCATAGTAATCTTCTACAAATGCATGTGAAAGTATTTACACATGCACACATTATAAATTTACACGGGTGCATGGACAAAGAAAGGTTGAGAATCAAATTAGTTAACAGCGACTCTGCCAACAGGATTGGAGATGGGGTCAGTGATTCAAAGGGGCATTAGGAACATCTGCAGGGGTAAATTTTGTTAAAGGAGAAGATATTTGTGTATTACTCATAATTAAAATTCAAGGCAAAAAAGCACTAGGCATATAAGTAAAGACAAGAAAAACTTTTTAAGGGTAGCAACATACTTTTGAATTGAGAGGTAGAATTGAGAAATAAAGTGGCAATTAAGTTAGGGGTTAAATATGGTTTAGAGGGTGCATGGAATTACAGTAGTATATTAAATTTTTCTCTGATAAATTGACAAGGTTTTAAAATAAACTTCAGACAGATATGATGTAACTGCTCAAAAATTATAAAAATAACTAAAAAAGATTTAAATGTCATATAAACCTAAGTAGACTATAACCTTAAATATGACTATGAATATTAAATTAAACTAAATTATGTTAAAGTATTCAAAAATGGGGGGAGTGGAGAGTTGATTGGTGTCTATGAGATATGAGGAAGTAAACATCTATATAGTATATTTGTTTTTGTTCATTTGCATGCATAAATCTGTATATATATTTAAAATCAACTGTTGTTTTAAATATATATTATTTTGGAAATATTGCTGTTGTAACATATTTATAAATATGCATGAGGGTCTATCATTAAGTCAATGTCAGGATTTCTAAGAGTTTTCTAGAGCATGTTATCATCAGCTCTTCCTTCAGTTTGATATTAAGTATATTCTGAATCTGAAAATTGTATTGGCATTAGAAATTGTATCTGCAGCCACATATATCCAATCACATCACACAATGACAGCTGTCTTTCCCATTTGTCTTCCAAGAGTATGAACTCCATACAATAACCAAATACTCTACTTTCAGAAGTTGTTTTTAATAACAACAGTGGACATTAGTATATAGGATATATTCTTTCTGAAATATTTTAGGGAGAAGAACTCTGCTTTTTATTAGGACACATATTATATATTATATATTACTGTAATATGTATTTTATGTACGTTATGTTTAAATATTATAAAGGCTGAAATCATAAAAGTCAAATATAGATTTGATGACACAAATACTGCAAGATTCTCTAAGTAAAAAAATCCTAAGTCTAACAAAACTCAGTGAAAAGACTATGGTATCTGCACAGAGGCTTAAAAAATTCTTAGCCAAATAGTTCGATTTCTGAAGATGCCAAAAAAAGTTAAGAAAAACTATAAATATCAAAGTGGGGAGAGCCATGTACAGAAAAGTAGGGTTACACTGCATATTGTATTTTCCTCCCAAAAATCCACCATGTAAATATAAATAAAAATTATGAGAGGTTGTAGAGAAGAACAATTACTTTCCTTGAGCATGTTGTTTCCAAACTTTCTGACCCCAGGACAATTTGTTGTTGCTGTTGTTGCTTTATGACAATATATACCTTATAAGGCTACCCTGAGGATTAAAGTAAATGATACCAAACATGTTCAGGTAACGCAGTAAGCACTGTTTGTTTGTTTCTACTACAACTCTTTCTATTAATGCAAAACAGTTCAAATAGGTGGATCATTATCAACAATTTTCTTACTGTATATTGAAAAGCAATTTCAACTCATTTGAATAAAAATAGATTCCCCTAACAGTTAAAATGTGTATATGAGTACATGTAGTACATCATCATTGCTTCTTGGACTTTTGGCTAAGATCAAGTGTAGTACATCATCTCTCCAAAGTTAATTAGGCAAAATGCACAACTTCTTTCCTGACTATTCAGAACTTTTGATCTCATACACATGAAAAGAATTACTCTCTTGTTAAACTAAGGTGTTGAAGCAAGTACATCAAACTATACAGTCTTTTTTTATATATAAAAACTCAAAAAATGAAGTTTCTATTGCACCTTTGTAACAGTAATCCAAAATGAATTATGAATAATCCAAAGAAAATCATTATGTAAATTAAACTGAAAAAGGCATCCTATTTTTTAACCAGCATTATATAGTTATAAATTTCCTAGGCAAATGAGCCTAAGAATGACTAGGCAATTTTCAGGACAGAGAGGAGTATGAAACTCCCCATCACTTCAGGTTGGGAGAATGTGCTCCAATATGTAATCAAGGCTTGTTTCACAATGTAAGGCAGTCCAGGAAATACACACTTTTACCACCCATGTTCCTATTCAGTACTCATAAGGACAGAATACAATTTTAGATTACTAAACATTGGCGCTACTAAAGTTTAAACTTGCTTAAAATCTACAAGAAAAATCAACTTCGGATTCCTCCGTCTAAAAAGGAAAATGTTACTGACAATGTTTGGCAAATATGTATGTGTCATTTGGAGTATTCAACCAAGTATATCAGTACAACAGGATAGACAGCATAAAGATTCTTATGTCTAAGGGATAAAGATACCATTTCAGATGAATGAGAAAATGATGGATTATATAATAGTCATGTATACACTAGTCAACTGCTAGTGTACTATATGAGAGAAACAAATTTAGATTCCTATTGTCCTATATCATACAAAAATAAATGCTACTTTTCAACAAATAAAAATCAAATTATAAAAATAGCAGAAAATATTTTATAATCTTGATTAGTTTTCCTAAACAAAATTCAAAATACATAAAAAACACCTTATGGAGTTAAAACTGTTATACAGCATAATGTATCCTAGGTCTAGTTGAAGGAACAAAGAAATAGAAATATGCAACACATACCAAAAAGGATTAGTAAAGGTTTTTTTTCTTTTTTTTTTTCCCCAATAAGTTTATTGGTACATTTTAGGTATAAAATACAGTTGCATTCATCATTGGGATCTTGTACCTCTACATGAGTATCTTGGTTCTTATTTTTTTCCCCTTCCCTTGCCCTCCCTTCCCTATTTGCAAAGACCTTGTTTCCATTTTTTTCCTCTTCTCATATTTTTTCCTTTCCCTTTTTTCCCTTCCCCTACCCCTCCCAATTCCCCTGC
>NW_004624806.1:5785750-5847026 GCF_000247695.1 Heterocephalus glaber
TTCCCTTTGGGGTTGCTGTAGGTGATCTAGAAGTCTGTTTTTGAGACTTGTTTACATGTCTTCTCATTTCCACGGGAGGGGATGCTTCTGGCGCCCATGCGGCTCACCTTCTCTGCCCTAGGAGCTTGGGATGGCAGCGGGGGAGCTTCCTTCCAGGTGCTGGGACCGGCTGAGCTTCTCTGCCCTAGGAGCCTGGGATGGAGGTGGGGAGCTTCCTTCTAGGTTCTGGGCTGGATTTTGCTTCTTAATCCACTCTGTCTGTAACAGCCCAAAAGCTCCAGTCTCCACTCCAGCTGTGTAAATGTGGTCCCTGTTTTTTAGCTGACACTGTATTATTCTCATCCAC
Source organism: Heterocephalus glaber (assembly GCF_000247695.1). The sequence continues at coordinate 5,786,097 of NW_004624806.1, forward strand.
AGCTGGCCTAAGATTTTCCTCCAGCTCTTCCTGTAACTCAGTGGCAAGGCTTGAATCTCCTTCATTTATTACCTGGTGGATGGCATGAGCACCCTCCATTGCGGCCTCACCACGCACTCACTGCTGCGACCCCCACACCCCAACCCCGGCGCAGGGAGGGGCGGCAAACTGCTTTGGCTTGGGACCCTGCACCTAGTAAAGATTGCAAAATGAGCACTGATAATTTTAAAAGGATAAAAATCAAGAGTTTAAACAAGCAATATAATTCATAAATGGAGATCCACAAATGTTGATATAGCCATTATATGGTGATTGATGGTGATCAATGTCTCTAGAATCCAAGAAATGCAAATTAAAAGCTAACGTAAAAATGGATAAAATTAAAGAAGACCAGTAATATTAAAATACCAGAAACCTCTTCCTGTAAGCGGCCAGAGGTGATCTGTGAAAATGGTTCGATACTCTCTTGACCCAGAAAACCCCACAAAATCATGCAAATCAAGAGGCTCAAATCTTTCACTTTAAGAACACCCGTGAAACTGCCCAGGCCATCAAGGGTATGCATATCTGAAAGGCCACCAAGTATCTGAAGGATGTCACATTAAAGAAACAATGTATGCCATTCAAGCGTTACAATGGTGGAGTTGGTAGGTGTGCCCAGGCCAAACAGTGGGGCTGGACACAGGGCCGGTGGCCCAAAAAGAGTGCTGAATTTTTGCTGCACATGCTTAAAAATGCAGAGAGTAATGCTGAGCTTAAGGGTTTAGATGTCGATTCTCTAGTCATTGAACATATCCAGGTGAACAAAGCACCCAAAATGTGCCGCCGTACTTAGAGCTCATGGCCAGATTAACCCATACATGAGCTCCCCCTGCCATACTGAGATGATCCTTCCTGAAAAGGAACAAATTGTTCCTAAACCAGAGGAGGAAGTTGCACAAAAGAAAAAGATATCTCAGTAGAAACTGAAGAAACAAAAACTTATGGCACAGGAATAAATTAGGAATAAAATAAATGGAAATAAAAGTAAAAATAAATAAATAAAATAAAATATCAGAAAGGTAAAATGAATACCACTGGTAATGGTATCAGAGCACAGCAAGAGATCTGGAAGGCCAAGTCATAGGATTGTTCTGTCATAGCTCTGAATATCCCAGAGAGGGGCTGGATCTTTCCCCAGTTGTGTAGCTTGAAAGTCCCACAGAACAAGGGACAATGTCCACTGTGTGGTGCTGCCAAGATCCCTGTGTTTTGGTCCAGAGTTCAGCAGTCATAGAGATAGGCAGAAGAGAGGAACAATGGCTACTGTACTGGTCTCTATGAATTTCTCCCAGTACAAGCTCCTGAAGAAGGCCTGGTAGGTGATCATCTACCCTTACTTGCATAAAAACTATTGAACAGTATAAGGTAAACCTTATGTACTAACATGGAAAGACTTCTAAGACATACTACTAAATTTTAAAAGGTCCCAGAAAAATGCATATATGAGTCCTTTCAGCTTTTCAAAAATACACACATACAGATATGCAAAGCATTAAATGGCTTTGAAAGTGAAATCTAACTATTAATGGTAGGTAATTATGAAGAAAGGTTTCCAAGTCCCAGGAAACTTCAATGTTTTACTTCATATATTTTTAGATTGTAAAGATTATTCATGAGAGTAAGTGTTATACATGTGAAGCAATAGGATCAAAACATATATCTTTAAAAACAATTGTACTGCACAATACTTAACTATAAAGAAGGGGAATGTTACAGATCATGGAAGAAATTCCATGGCCAACTTACACTGGGACACGGGTAGAAAAGCTCAAGCACAATGATATTCATATCAAAGAGGAGTCAATTCGATAAACAAGTAAAAGATTTAAACATGGTAACAAGGCTGAAAACCAGAAGGATACTATATTAAAATAGGGGAAAGTGGAGTAGTGTGGTGTGGAGCCCAGAATGGAGCCCACTTCCTCATCTGTCACTCCTTTTCTTATCTCCCTGCTGAAGGCAAAGATACTTGCTGCTTCCTCTGCCCCTGGCCCTCAGGCACCCTTTGCTTGCTGTAACAGATGAGTGACAAGTGAGACCTCAGAAGGCCATCAGGGAAGGCTGGGAATGGAATTGTGGCAGTGAACACAGGTCTCTAGGATAGCAAATTATGTATAAAACAGTAAAAATTATGTAAAAAATGGTAAGTTCTGTACATGGGAATGTAATTAAAATAAATATATAATGATATAATAACATTATATATTGCACCTTCCCTTCACCAATGGCTTACAACTCCAGAGGTACTCCATATCTTGCCTTCCACATTACATAAAATACTGTACTAATTTCCACTAGTTCCAAATGATATTAACTAAGGTCACCCTCACCTATAAATAGGCCACTGCCTTTGATAAGTTTATCTTATATATGTTTTTGTAAACTGTTAACTCTTGGCTCCCTCTGTTCCCATCTTTTTGTTCAGCACTTGTGTTTTCCACATTTACTTCCACTTAAATAACTACTCTATTCAAATCTCTGCTCACGCCATCTACAACCCTAAGAGGAAAAACCTACTTTAATTCTAATAACCTTTCTATCTTCCACTTTTGAGGAACAATGGAAATCACAAGAAGGGACTGATAGAAAGTGACACTGAAATACTACTCCATTAGAAACTCAAATAACTTCTTTAGAACTTAACATTTAAGGAACAGCCTCACTCATGATGATTTAAACAGGGGATCAGGTCATGTGGAGGAGAAAGGGGCTATGGGCAAGCACAAGTTCCCCAATTCTTGTTAGTCCCAAAAAGAAAAATATATATTCCATTAATGGCTTTGCTTCTTAATATTTCAATATATTTTCAGCATGAAGGAGAACAAAAAGCACCTCTATGGGGCAAGAGTAACCTAGACTTTCATCTGATATCAAGTCAGCAAGCTATACTCTCATAGTATAAAGGGAAATTTAATTTAAGCAATTAAATGTTTTACAATGTGGGCAGATGAGAAAATACCCTCCCAAAGTCTCTTAGGTTAAAAATGTGCAGCAGACAGCAGTGGATGCCTATCTTTCAGCATGATGCTTCTAGGGGTTTGGCAAAAGCACTTCCCAGGTCAAAGAAGTTTGCCATATATCAGTGAAGCATAATTACATCTATTTCTTTACTCAGGAATTCGGAGTATTCAATACTCTGATCTTTGTCAGTCTGAAGGAGGAAAAGAGTAATATACCACACAGAGTACTTCCGACTTAACTACAAATATACTTTCCAAGATTGAACTAACACCAATATATGAAGCTTGGAATCTGTTAAGATCAGAATGCTGAATTATTCCTGCAGATTTTCTTTCTTTCTTCTACTAATCTTCTGCCTGGATTGTAACAATGGCCAGTAGAAATCTTTCCAGTCTTTGCAATAAATAAAGACTCCTAACTCTTGAAGTCTGCACATTTATTTCCTTATAAAATAGGTTTTATTCTTTCTATTTCTGTTAACTAGCTAGGCTTAGGCAAAATAGAAAATGTAAACCCCCAAAGTACAGATAAATGTAAAGTCTTGCAAAAAAAAATCATTATTAAAATAATATACGAAAAGGCAGCCTAATCATCTTCAAAAATTCAAGCAATCACTCAAATTGTATTTTAAAGAAAGGTTAGATGGGACAAAATGGTATATATAAAAATATATTCATAAGCAGATATGCGCTACATAAAATAATACATTTATAACTTTGAACTGAAATGAATCACCTAGGAAAAATGTTACTTTCCAACTCAAGAAATTTAAATATGTATGTGTGCGTGCATGGGTGCATTTGTGTGTATGAATGACAATTTACTGTAGCTTTTCCAGTTTAAAGCTTCTCAAATTTAAGGTATATAAATAAAATTTTTACTGAACCCGAGTATGTTGTTTTACAGTATTTTGATAGTCCAGGCCACAACTTGGTTTTACTTGGTAAAGTAAAATCTAAAGAAGTCCAAGAGTAAAAGAAAAAGGGTGGACATAAAACAACAGGAACTTTTGGCATTCATGCACAGAAGCATAATTTAGTGGGAGTCTGACAGCCCTGATTCCACAAGTCTCATACTCATAGACTCGCATAGGCTACAGGCATATGGGGCGAAGGCTACCATAAAAATTTAAACACTACTTAAGTGGCTGAGAGGGGATCCCATTCTTCACACCTGGGATATTGGAGGAACTGGCTGTAATCCATCCAGTGCAGGATTAAATCAGGGAGATGACACAAGTGAGATAGAAAGTATATTTGCTGGCTCCTCTCTCAGATATTTTTACTACATACCCTCAGAAAACTGTGAACTTACTTATCTTTGAAAAGGCTTTTGAATCTGCCAATTAGTTTTAACTCTACAAAGCTCTCTAAATTATACTTGCCAAATACTAAACTTAAAATGCATACTTTAATAATTTTATTAAGTCCTACCAAGGAGTATGTAAACCTTTTATAATTCTAAAGTTAGATGATCACATTTGAAGAAAAAAAGTAATACAAGAGTCACTATGATGAGGTCCACTGAATTTATCTAATAATCTACATCCATTTTTACCAAAATGCTCTGTATAATCCATTTAAAAATAATAACTGGTTCATTTCAGCCTCTGCACACAATGCCTCCCTTTGTCCCTTGTAAGTCTCTCAAATGTCTTATTTTAAAGGAATATATAGTACTCCCGGAAGACATTTTCCCATTTCTATTCTCTTCGACTCCTGTGAGCCCTTGTTCTGTGTGATAAGGCAATCTCCTCCGGGATCTGAGCTGTGTAGTTTCGCACCACGAGTGACAAGGACTCGACTTGAATAACTGCTGTGCACAGGTTGTAATTATGTCAGCTGGAGTGTTGAACAAGGGGACTGATTAATGTGAGCCCCGGCCCAGGCGCAGTCCCTATCAAAACCTCTGCGCAGGGCCAGCAGTGGGGACGGGTTAAAGCCGAAAGACAAAACACGCTGCATCGTCCGTGATAGATGAATTGCTCCAACAGTCTTCAGGCAGATGTTCCAGGACAGTATAATATACAATTACTCTGCCTTATCACCTTCCCAGGGACAATAAAGCTTCCTCCTTCTATAGCTCATGTGAGTGAAGGCAAAATTAGTTTTACTTTTACAACACTGACTCGCTTATCATGTTGCCTTGATTGTGCTTTTACAGCTAAAGAAAACATATATTCCACTTTTAAACTAAAGAAAAAATAAAATTGAAACCTTGTTTTGAGTCTCTTTACATCAGAAATACAGTGTTTTAAAAGATTGTGAAAAAGAGATGCAAGGGAAATAATAAAATATGTGTGTGCATATTTAGTTAAAATCAAGTACATACACATAACTCAAGAAGATTTGGACTGTATAATCATTACATTCATAGTATCATTTTTCAAAGACCATACAAAAATCATTAATTCGAAGGAACATGTAATTAAACACACACACACACATATATATATATTTATTTATATGCTGATTTGTCTATATATTTCTCAGGCACAAGGACATGGTTCCTTGAGTCTGAGAGGATACATTCCAAATGACACACTTGCTCATTACAACCATTCCTTTCTGATTCTGACTCTCTTCTTAACAAAGCTGTGTTTGCCTCGGAAAAGGAGGTTCATTTCTTCAACCATTTTTAAAACACTGTTGCCAACACTAGACTAAGCTACTTTAGGAGTACTGCAGTGATTATTTTATCACCTGGTTTTGTACTTAAAGAAATGGTGCCAAAAATTTGTGCAGAGATATATAAAACAGAATTATATCAATTTGCAAAGGGAAATAGACTTTTTATTTTTAAAGGTGAACAACAAGCTAAACCAAAAATTGAGACACAGCCATAACAATCTTGTGGTAATCATAATTTATAATAAAACAAAGCAGCAAAATTCTCATAGACTCAAAGGCAACCCATAAAAAATGCAAGTGAATGTAAAAATAGCATACGTCAGCCTAAGGGACAATATCTATGACTTATTTCCACTTTTTAGTGGTTTAATACAACTGGCACCAACACTCAGCAGTTATAATACACCCTAAGTCATGAAAACAAATCATGTACCCTACCTCACCCTAAGGAGTGATATATTTCCTTTTTCTTTTCATATTATACACGCACTCACTCTAGTACCTACATGATCCTTATTATTACATTTCTTGAATAGGACACACTCCACTCAAGTTATGTATTTTTAGAAACAGGGCAATCTGAAGAAACTAGGTATCTACCTAAAACAGTCTTCAACAGAAGTTTTAGTACAAAAACACATAGAAAAGATAATTAAATTCATGATGGGTGTTACACAATTTCATAATTACTTGGAGAAAGTCAAACAAATTGAAAGTAGGTAAAAGCAAACTAAACAGGCTATAAATGTATGCAGGAGTCAGGTGTCATCACAATAAATGATTGGGTGTTCTTCAATTGGCTTATGATGTCATTAGAGTGTCCTGTTGGATTTATTGCTCTTAGAAAAAGCTTCAGACATTAGCAAAAAATTGTTTAGAACAAGTCGCAGAAAAAATGCCACATTTTAAAATTATATTTAACATAAGTGTTCATTGAATGATCACACTCAATTGGTAGCTAGCAGCAAGCAAATTATTAAACTAATGAATAACAGGACAGTATCTTTTGTAGAAATTCTTTATATGAGGCAAATGACAGCCCAATGTTTGAGTGTGTATGTGGTGGGACTGAGGTGGGTAAAATAATATTAATAGAGCACCTTTAATCTCTTAACTCATAACTTTGAACACAACAAGGTCAAATTTGGTGCTGTGCAATAACCCAGAATGTAGAAACATTGTTATAGCAACCACCAAAAAACTAGCATAAAAGTTAACAAACAAATGAAATCAAGTACAGAAGTATGGGCCAAATACCTGCCCTTCCAGATGCCCTCACTGCTCCTGCCCCTTGTTCCTGTGTTTTCTGTAATGCCCAGGAAACACGGATGCTCACCATTTCCGTACTTTTGACCTCTGACCTTTCTGTTCTGGTCTTCCTCGAAAGCTCCCTAGATTCGGGCACTGAGCTCCATGTTCCTATGTCACTCCCCAGTTGGCAAGGCTAGCACTCTCTGCTTGCTGAAGGACCCTTCTCTTTTCTTGAGGCCTCTTCCACTTCTGTGAGCCTATTTCTCAACCTGTCAGATACTATTTGTCCCTCTACTGGTTTTGTTTTCCACACTTTGAAGAGAAATTTCAGTTGGGTTGTTGCCTTCATGATCCACACAGATTAGTACTGACCTATACACCCACTGCCATTGTTTCCATTTGAGTATTCCCTGGTACCTTAACTGCAACACAAATGACCACATTCATCATCATTTTTAATAAATGACAACCCCCTCTGGTGTGAGTGCCTCAGTGAATGGTGCCCTCTGTCACCCAGGAGCCCTGAATAACACAGCTACGGATTGCAAGATCTGTCACCCTCCCATTCCATTCCTTTGCTTATCATGTTCCTTCATTCTACCTCCCAGGCAATCTGAATCTGCCTTATTTTATGACACTATTATTTATTTATTTACTTCCACATTATTAGTTAGCGCATATTGTTTATACAGATTACTGGGTTTCATTTAGGTAGATTTGTACATGCAGATAACATACTGTAATCATTCCCCCATCACTCCTTTACCGCAGCTTCAACCTAGTTTCACATTAGGCCTTTTCAATGTGCGTCATGTATTTTGTGTATAATGTGTATAATGCCCCTATTATGGTGATCTTATAATCCTCTTCCTTCTTCCCTTCCTCTTGTCTAATAATAGTCTCTCTTCTACTTCCTTGTCTCTGATCTCTTATTGTGTTTCTCTCTGACTCATCTTTATTCCATACCAGTGATTTGGTAAAGCAGGTATGAATATATGATTTTCCTGCACCACATTCTTCACTGGGCCCCCACCACCTTCGGAATCAAATCCAAACTTTCCAGCATGCACAGTATTAAGACCACAGATACTTCTTGCTACTTTTAAATCACATAATCTAATATGTCCCACAATCCAAGCCTGCTGCAGGAAGAAGATAATTTTAAATGAAAAGAAGGTATTAAGCCCTAAATATAAAACTCAATTAAAAATGGGCAACTGAAATGAACAAATACTTCTCAGAAGATGTACAAATAAATACATGAAAAAATGTTCAACATCTTTGGCCAATAGAGAAATGCAAATTAAAACAAGACTGAGATTTCACCTTACTTCAGAAAAGAATGACTATAAACAAGAAATCAAATAATAACAAATGCTGGTGAGGCTGTGGGGAAAAAAGAGCCCTTCTACACTGTTGATGGGAATGTAAACTAGTACAATCACTATGGAAATCAGTATAGAGATTCTCAAAACACTAAAACTAGAAATTTTATTTTGCCCAGCTATTCGTCTTCTAGGTATCTTCTAGAAAGAGTTAAAGATATCATATTACAGTGATACATGCATAGCCATACTTATAACAGCATAACTCTAAATAGCCAAATTTTGGAAACAGCCTATATGTCCATCAACAGCTAAAAGGATAAAGAAAATATGGCATTTATACACAACGAAATACTACTCTGTCATAAAGAAGGATAATCTTGAGTTATCTATAGGAAGATGGATGTACCTTGAGCAAATGTTAGTGAAATAAATCAGACATATAAGCTTAAATATCACATAGGTTCCCTTGTATGAGAAACCCAAAATATAAACAGCAAAATAAAAGATAACAGGAAATAGGGAGATAGATTTTTTGCAAAAGGGAAGAGGACCAAGAGGTGGAAGACAAGGTTGGGAGAGAAAGTGGAAGTGATGAAAAAATGAATTAAGATGAGTTATAGTCATGTACCAACTCCCTATGAGAAATGTAATCATTATGTAATGCAAATGCATTATCAATGAAAATAAAAATAAATGAAAAAGTAATATACAGAAAGAAGTAATAGACAAATTAGGGTTTATTAAATATATGACATACATTGACAAATTAGTACTAAAATAAAATTACATTTGAAAATAAAAAAGGAAGGTATTAAGAGTGGATAGAGATGCAGAATTTTACTTTTAACTAAAGTTAAAGTTCTGGATCAAAACAAATTCTCAAATTTAAATGTCAACCACTTTTCAACCCAATTTTCTCTCACTGTGAAAAGTCTTATTTGCTTCATGACATTTCATATATAGGTTAGGAGTTGTAATTTAAGATGAAGAAACAAAACATTAAGGAAAGGACCAAGTAAAGTTAATCAATATATACTCAAAACCTATATACAGTGAGAGATCTTCAAACAATGTCAGAAGCTGATACAAAAACAAAGCATGGAATTAGGGCTGTTTAGTAAGAGACAAGCCAAAGGAGTTAAGAATAAGGAATTAAAATTTAAAGAATTAGAAGAAGAATTAAATTTTAAAATTCCCTATAAGGAAGAGTATCACGTTACCATATTATGTTATTGAATAACAGACTAGTTTATTTGAATTATAGCTCTACAGTAAGTTTTATAAAAACATGCTCAGAAGTTCTTCTTCTAAAACTTCTTATGAATTTAGTAAGAAAACACAAGTAGAAAAAGGCAGCAAAGAATTCATGCTACATTTCATTAACTAAGAAGATAAAGATGTAAAATTCATAAGACATATTGTCTTTACAGGAATTCTCAAAGAGAAGTCAAAATATACAAAATATATACTATTACACAGAAGATAGCAAATATTAATGTATCAGAAGATATGCTGTACATAAAGCTATGTTGACTTTCTCTGCCTCATAAAAACATCACCATTCTCTAAATGTTCCAAGTCAATCTTCCTTCCTTTTTTTCCCTTGTCTTTTTTCCCATGAGTTTTGTACATGCCCCAAAGAGACAATATTTCAGAATATGTAGAAAAACTGAACTAGTATTCTAGGATTCTGATTAAATTCATGAAAGTTGATCAAACTTTCATACACTCCAAAGTTATTTTGCTTTGTTATATTCTCTTTTCTCAGATCCACATGTAAGGATGAACTCAACCACCACTGTGGTGATGTACACAATATGCTACCAACTGCTATTGGACCCTCCTGGTGATTACAGTTTGCCTAATAAGCTACACTGTATGAGCTTGTAACTGCCAGCGGATATAGATAGTTACATAGCAAAGTGTTTTGTTGTGTGATAATAGCTCTAATGTCTGAGGAATAACTTATTATGCAAGAGACTATTGCCCAAAAAATATTTTCTATTTTCTTCATCTCCAAGGCCCTTCTTCCTACCACAATATATACAGATTTATCTAACTACCACCCAAGGGACTGTCCACAGTAATTCCTTGTAGAAAGACCATCCCCAAAGATAGTTTTGGTCCTTTTATAATGACTGGATTTGAGATTCAACAACAGCAGGTTAAATAAACATGTTTATCTAGATTCTACTTTAAGAGATAGCAGAGGGAATGTATGGTCACTTTGTGTTCAGAGTGGCTCTTCTAATTAATCTGTGATCTCAAGGCCCATCAGCTACCACAACAAACAAAAACTTACTTGTACTGATAAACAAAAAGTGGTATCTCAGATTCTCTTCATTTCAAAGGCATCAGACCAATGTGTAATTTATTAATGCTATGGAATCTATTTGTTTACAAATCCACATGATTTTTTAGTTAAAAACTTTTAAAGATACAATTATTAGAATTAACTAAAAGCCTGATACATCAGCACACACCAAAGATTTGTTTGCTAATTTGTTTTTACAGCACGGGGACTCAAATCCAGGACCACAGGATCCACTTTTCTTTCTTCCCCCCAATTTTTCGAAAGGTCTTGATAAGCTGACAGAATGGCCTTCATCTTGTGGTGCTCCTGCCTTGGCCTCTCAAGTAGCTGGGATTACAGGAGTGCACCATGGAACCCAGCAGAAACAAAGTTTTTACAGTACATGTGCTTTTGTGTTGTAGTACAGAAAAGCAAAGTACAAATAACATAAGCTGTATGGAAGTAACATTAGACAAAAATATAATAGTATAAAATCAAATAAAAATACAAACTACCAAGATAAAATGCACTAATGAAATAGTTAAGAGAAAAGTAGGAAATATTTTATTCAAGAAGAACACAATTTCTCCTGCAAAAGATAGATTTAGTAGGGAAAAAGAGAGTTGATTTACATATAGTATAACTTTCACACTTAATTAGAGAAAATCAGAAAGGATGATACAATTCTGAGGACACTGGTTTCATTTTGTTAGGGAACTCCTCAAAAAAAGAAAATTCCCACCTACACTTATCAGAAACATCTACTCCATTTGAAAGATAGTACAACTCCATAAAGCATCTTCTTGACAAATGCTAAGAAAAATATATTTATGCTTGGCAATGACCAAACACAATTTCAGAAACCAGCCACGATACTGACATCTGCCTGTGGCTAGTTGAACTGTGTGAAGGTAGCAAGCAGAGAGAGATAATCTGCCCACTGGCAAGTACTGTCTACATACTGTTATGGACACAGCTGTTTTCTAGAAGAAATTCACTACAATTTGAAGGAAGAGTTAGAATCACTGTCATCCTGTTAATGTGGTAAGTTTGGAAAGTAACTGGATTTTTAGGCTTTCAGAAAATCTTTTGACCTACTCCACTTATTTCTTCTTTTAATTCCAATAAGCAGATTAGCAGTTATAATAGAGTAAATTATAAAGAGACAGATATTTGTGATGAATGAAAGAATGAAACAGTACTGACTGGTACTTTAAATGACAAAAATGTTTGTAGCCTAAAGTTTGTTCTGATCTAACTAGGCATGTGGCAATAACCAAATGGCTAATATTAATACTAGAGATTTCCATTTTGATTACATTTATGTAGTAATTTGAGAAATTTATAATCACCTAAAAGAAATAGTGCACTGTTCATTTTAGTATGTATACTTTCATTTCTTTCCCTAGGTATATAAGATGTGCTGCTGTAAAGATCTATTTTTTTTTTACTGTCATTACTCCAGGGCAAATACAAGTTTGTTGTATCTATTGTTTCTCTTGGTATAATCTATGTATCTGCACAGGAAGCCAAAGGAAAACTGGAAATCTCTAAAGAGATTATCCAAAAGGAGAAAATTATCCCCTATGGAGTTTGTCACCCTAACTCAGGATGTTGCTGAAACAAACGAAAGATAAGGACAATGAATCCCATTGTATACTGAATTCTTAATGCCACAATATCTAAGAACGTCTTTACTATTTAATTATGTGTAATAAACACAACATGCTTATATAATAAAATTGTATAAAAACACATCCTATAGATGCATGTATGAAAATGCCATAATTAAACCCAATATTTTATTAACTTAATATGCACTAACAAAAACATATAGTGGGAAAAATAAAATTGCTAGTCCTAAAAACAAATGAAGAAACAAAATCACCACAATAGAAAAAAAATCACGAAAAACAAAAGTTGGCTCTTTGAAAAAAATCAACAATGCTGACAAATCTTCATTTAGAATGACCGAGAAAAATGCAGTAGAAAGCTCCAAGTGTGAAAAGAGAACTATTACTATCAATGATACAGAAAATTTTTTTGCATAGTATCTATGACCTGAAAATATTTTTTTAATTTTTGCATACTATCTATGACCTGAAAATACTTTTTTAATACTTGAGATACTTTGTAGAAATATCTGTTTAAGTAACTGAAACAAACTTTTGGGAGAAAGATCATAAATACATTTCTAACTGATATATTATTACCTGGATTAAGATGTTACTTCAACTATCCTTACCTTTCCCTTCAGATAAAAAAGAAAGTAAAACCTGCTTGAGATCAAAAACTAATATTAACGACTTCTATGGAAAACACTGGCTAAGGGCTAAATCAGACATTAAAGGATAAAATTAGGAGTAGATTTCACAAGAATTTAGCAAAACAATGGGGTAGATCTTTAATATGAGCTGAGAATTAGAGTAGACTATCTCTCAACTCCATTAGATACAGTATTTTATGATTTAGGCAGTAAATAAAAAAGAAAAACAGTGAAAAGTAAAAGTATTTCCTAAAAGATAGTCTATGTAAAGTTAGAACTATTGGGACATTTACAAACTTCAGGAAAATTTAGTCTCAAGGAACACTAAGGCTATCTCAAGTTCAATAATAGGGACACAAGAAAGGTGAAAGTCACAGGGCTTAACAATTCAATTTTCTATAATTTAATGCCATTTAAAGTCACTTACAGGATTGTCTTCAATACTTTCAATACCACAGGTAATATTTTCTGTTATTTCTCATGGTTTCTTAGTGGTTTATTGTTTAATACACACTATGACTCTCTCAGAAATTCTAAAGAACAAAAAGAATTCAATGAGAAGTTTCACATTAAAAAAGTCCAACTGTGGCCATTTTGGGGAAACTCATTTACTCTCATATAGAAACTAATGGGATGAATGAAATAGAAAGCTGTTTGATATTAAAAAATTCTATGGGGAAATATCAATTTTATACAATAGAAAGATTACTTACTAAAACATATGAAAGACTGTTCTATTTTATTATCTTACCAATATAGAGGAGATAATACACGACAAAAGGAAATAAAATATAAAAAGTTAAGATAATTTCCATTTTAACAAAAAGAAATCTAAAGAATTTGCTACATAAGAAATATGGTAGAGCAGTGTATTATGAATCTAAATTTATGCTTTGAAATTATAATGCATAATAATTAATGGTGAAAGAGTCATGGAGTAATGATAGAATACACTGACTTGTAATAGATTATACTTTCAGATATTTTAGACAGTAAAAGCAAGGAAAGAGGTACATGTTTATATCTAAATAGAATGAGATGTCATTGCCTAAATTAAGACAAACTTGAAATTAGGCCCAGATACAAAAAGACCAAGTATAAAATTCTTTTTTAAACAACTCTATATTCACATTTTCCATGAATAATTATAATTGCTAGTATTTCTGTACTAATGTTCAATTTATAAAGTGAGAAATATATTTTCAAATAAAATTTAAATAAATAATCCTTCAGTTTCTGATGATAGCTTTCCTACAAGTAAGTGTTAATAGTGATACAGACAGAAATAGTCTACGAGAATAGTTTTTATATTCCTATATTAAATAAAAGCCTACGTGGAAAAACATTAATTATTTTGAATAATAAAATATTAGGGAAAGATATCAGTAGATAAATATAGCTATATCTTTTTTTACTTCTACATGCCCATCTTAAAATCTTTTTCTCATAAACAAGAAAACAATGCTATCTGTTCTAATTTACACATTTCATTCATAGCCTATAACACCAGAAGAATTCTCATATTTTCAAGTTCCTTGTTAAGGTTAACTTGCCTTTTGTTCAATGGTAAAAGCAAGCCTAACCACATGTACACAAAATGATTAAACTTTTGGATAAATAAAAACAGTTCAAACTAGTTACTTTCAGCAATAATAACTTATTCAAAAGCTTTATATAAAGATAGAAATGAATTTATCAAAAATCTGAAGCAATTCAAAAGAAGCCTTGGTGGTGATCAGTGCATTTTAGTGTCCTAAGTATTAATTCACAGGATAGTGACCGATATTTGGATAAAATCTCCTTTTTAACACAGTGACTACAGAGGTGCAACATGGATGGGGTCCACCTGGCTCAAAAGCACTACTGCACACAAATGCTTCTATTTTAGGAGACAATCTGGATTAGGGACTAGTACTGTGACCTCAATCTTACAAAAACATACAATGCTCTTTCAAGCCAAGGAAATATGTTTATGAATACAAATATCAAGCCTACCAAGGCATAGCATAGATCATAGAAAAAAATCAAACATAAACTTTGTAGAACTACTATCAAAAACCAGGGATTTATTCTTTAAAAATCGACATATATAAAGAATCATTTTCAGAGTAAATAGCTGAAAATGGTACATGTGTCTAAAAATTTGATACAATGTTTACTGTGAATCAGTGTAACTTGGGGGACCGCAGGTATTACAGTTATATTACAGAAGAGTGGTTTTCAAACTAAAACTAAAAAGGTAAAGAATTTCAGGAATTACCTAGAGTAGATTTTATATTTAATACACTATTTTACTACTGCCAAGTACTGTTTAAAAATCCATTTTGGTATGAATTATAAACAAAATTTAAACACAATGAAGACCTTCAGGGCACTGAAACAGCAGTAACTCACTGAACAGTATCCTATGATTGAAAGGCAAAGTAAGACCTGTAGCCATGCTAAAATACTCACCCGAGAGGACAGTGAAAACAAGTGCCAATGTTTACCACGAACTTCACATGCCAAGCCCTGGCTAGGTAACATCAATGTGTGTCTGACCTGATTTGTATAGGATCCCGCAAGGCTAGTCTACTAATAAGCCACATTTTACAAATTAAGACATAGCAGCCCAAGAGGTTAAAGAGTTTGACTGAGGTCACGCAGTCGAGTGCTAAGCCCAGATCTACACTCTTACCCATTCCCTCACACTGTGTCCTTAGCCCAAAGGAAGACAGGAACTGGATGTTTAGGTTAATTCAGTAGCAACTGTCACCAAAAACTTCCCATTTTACACATTTCTGCTCGATAAAAGATTTATTATACTGTTAATATTATAAGCCAATACTATGAAATCTACTCATACCTGGTAAATAATAATTCTATTCATTTTATAAATATGGAGTTTTGTATATAACCGTCTTTGAAACAATAATTCTGCCACTTTTTAAAAATGTAAGTTTGAAAACAATAGCTCTATAGGAGACTGTCCTGACATGGAAAAATAGTGACAATGTGTTAAATATGAGAAATAAAATTATACGGAAAAGAAACCAAATATTCCCCCCAAGACAACAACAAAAACTTTTTGCATGAAGTACAGATGAAAAGCATATAATTCTAGTAGCTATGCATAATAATTAAAGGAAAATTTTTAATTGCTTTTCTGTGTTTTAGATGGAAGGCAACTATAGCATGATCTTATAATAAAGAAAAAGAGCTTTCAATAATGTTTACTTTTCACAGAATTCAAACTATAAGCATTTTAGAATTTCTATTAACAGCACCTTAGCACATCTAACTGGATCACCATTTTCCCAATTTTCCAAAAAATACCAATTTTGTGTAACATGAAGATAGAACTCATAAAACATTGAATGAATAAATAATTAATGAGTGAAAAATATCTGTAATATCTCTGTACTATTTGATGACCTTTCACATAAAACTTAATGCAATAATGTGGCTGATAATAGAGATTATGGCAATAAACTTGCTGAATGCCCAGGCTACATACACAGTAATACAAAACTCTACTTTTTAACGACAGTTTCATATTTAATGTGCACATTCTAATATTCGATAGAAATGGAGTAAACTTAAAGAGACTGAATCTTTCCATGTCATTGTATATGACAGCCACAGCAGAGGTCTTCAGCTCAAATATAAAGTAGGCTTTCCCTCTTGGAGGCAGGCTTCAGAGGACAGATGTCATTAAGCTGCCTATAAACTCCCTGGTGTCCCAGACTACTAAGTGGGGTCCAAGTTTGCCTTTAGGTCCAGAGGCAGCTAGACCTGGATGTCAAGTTCCATTCCCCATCTTACCTTCCACAATGACCCTATACATACCTTGTCCTATGGTTAGGCCAGATGATTGAGCACTGCCTGATTGTAGCTCACACCTGTCTGCACCAAAGTTTTGCTGCTGCAACTGAGGCTGAGTACCTCTGCAATCTCAGTGAGATCAGCCCTCAATGAGGGGACTGAACATCCATAACCTTCAAGATGTTTTCAGAACTAAAACTCTGTAATTACATGTCATCTCCCCATCTCAGAACATACCATGTGTCCTTGAAATTTTATCATCTTTTATACCATAACTGAAATGCTCTCCCTCCTATGAGAAACTCATCACAGTCTTTGTCTATATTCTCCTCCGGCCTCTTGATTCACCCATTCCAATCTGTATTACAATTATTTGTGAAAGTAATTTAGTAATTTATTATACTGTAATGTCCTTAAAGACAGGAAACATTTCTTACATCATCTTCATTATCTCAATGAGTGTTTCATTCACATTCTACAGATGTGCTGAATAATGCAATAGTTTCTTACTCTGAGCAATAAATTCACTAGACATTTAGGTGTAGCACTGTTAAGATGATAAAAATGGAAAAGAATTATATTATGAACAGTCACTAAAATACTGATACTATCGTCATCGATACCTATCATTAGAAACTTATCCCAACAAATATACAACACCTAGAGTGAATTCTATGGGTAAACTATGGACTTTGGTTAGTAATGCTATATCAATATAGGTTCGTCAGTTATAGTAAATGGATCTTTTTGCTGCGGTACATTGATAATGAAGGAGGTGTTCATGTGTAGGGGAAAGGGTGCCTGAGAAATCTCCATATTATCCTCACAATTTTATTGTGAACCTAAAGTTTCTCTGAAAAAGTCTATTTATAAGAAGTCACTAAAATTAGCTATGAAAGTAAAGTCCCAGTCAAATATGCCAGTATGCTGACTCATGTTGACTAGAAAAACTACACTTTTATAAATGATTCATCTAGTGTGGTGGTCCATCTGGCTTCATTACCTGTAGTCACACCAGGGGCATCTGTAGGGCTTCTCTCCGGTGTGCACACGCTTATGTCGAGTCAAATGGGACTGGGTTGTGGAGGCAAAGTTACACTCATCACATTTGAAAGGTTTTTCTCCTGAAACACAACAAGAAATGTTGTATATGAAGAACAACAACTGCACATGAAGGGCTAAGCCTGTTTCAACAATTTAAAAAATCTTATTTCCATAAAATGTTTAGAATAGCATTCAATGGATTCTACATCTTTAGGATATTTGAATATTTATTCTTATATTCGGAAAGTTAGAAGATGTTATTGATTTTTTTGCTTTTCTATTAAAATATAAGCATAGTACATGGTATGTGTTAAAGTGTATCTTACATAAACAGGAATCTAAATAACTGGTATGGCTGAGCACCTATGTAGAATGATTTAACAAAAACTATATTATGTCATTACATAAATCTCAGTGATGACAGAACCATGGAAAAGCATAAGGCTGTGATATATGTTGAATATAGGCTATAAAACTTATTAAATTCTTAAAATTAAATATGGAGAAAATATAATCAATCTTTAAAAGTAAAAGAAACTGCACTGGGGATTTAGCTCAGTGGTTCCGCTGCATGCCTTGCAAGCTCAAGGTCCCAAGTTAGAGCCAAAAAAAAAAAAAACCTAAAACAAAAAAGTAAAAGAAACTACAGTTCAGTAAGTTAAAAAAAAGTACAGAAGCCTCAAAGAAAATTTTGAAATGATATTTAATATCCCTTTAAAACATCATAACCTTGTGTAGATACAGGGGTGAGAGAAGGACACGGGGGTATGTCTCACAAAGTACTTGGTTCAGTGGATCCCTTTCTCTCACTTACCTACTTCTCCCTCACTCACATGCAAAGACTCACCAAGTCTTAACAGTTTCTAATTCCATAGCTAGATTGGCTGGGGCACACTAGAAACATCATTGTTTAATTTTAATTAATGTAAATTTAAATTTAAAAAACTGATATTTGATTCTGCTGTTGAAAAAAGTTTAAACATGAATAGAACAGTTTAGGAATGTGAATCTACTTTTTGAAGTACAAATTTTATCAAATCTAAATAGAAAATCTGCCCTCTGAATTGAGATGTGTATAAGTGTAAAATATATACCAATTTCAAAATTTTAGTTCAAAATAATATATTGCTAGTAATGTTATGTTGATTTCATGTAGAATAATTTAGATATATTTCATTAAATTGACCTATAAAATGATTTTAACTCAACGTTTTTCTTTTAAATATAGCTACCAGGATGTGAAAAACTGAAAGTGTAAATAAGGATCAAGATGTATAATAGATAATGTAAAATAGGAAGAAAAGGTCCAAAGGGGAAAGGAAAGTGGGAGATGGAGGGGAAAGGAAAGGAAAGAAGTGAAAGGAATAAATATGAGAAAAGGAAAAAATGGAAACAAAGTCTTTGTAAATAGGGAGGAGTGGAGGGGTTGAAGGAAGGGCAGGGGAATGGGGAAAAAAATAAGAACCAAGATATATCATGTAAAGGTACAAATTCCCAATAATGAATGTCATCATACTGTATACCTAAAATGTACCAATAAACGTAATAAATAAAACAATATATAGCTACCAGGAGACATAAAAGTACATGTATAACTCACACTATATTTGTATTAAACAGTGATAAGAGTGCAGAAAGCCTCATATCCCTGTTCTTCCCAAACAATTAATATATATTAATACAAGGTGTGAT
This sequence comes from Heterocephalus glaber, assembly GCF_000247695.1. The sequence continues at coordinate 5,805,408 of NW_004624806.1, forward strand.
TAAAAAATACAGTGTTGAAATTTTTTTTTTGGTGTAGGGGATCGAACTTGGGACCCAGCGCTTGAGAGGCAGGCAGCAGAACCACTGAGCTAAATCCCTGGCCCTACAGTGTTGAAATTTTTAAAAAATCTATTACAGTAAAAGACATTACCATTAATCTCCCTCAAAATACTTTCCTTCTCTTCAAACACACTTATCCTATTGTTCTTGGCATTTTCTGAAGCAGTTCTGAAAGTTTTTTTGTAACTTTAGTTGCAATGTCATGGTTGTCTCATCATCATAAATTGATTTAAAACAGTTACTTTTCATGGTCATTTTGACATTAGGGAAGAACCAGAAGTTGCATGGTGCCAGATACAGTGAATAAGGTGGATGAGGACACACCATAGTATTTTTACAAGCCTGCCTTTCTTTGTAATCAGCAGCTGCATTTATGATATTTTTATCACAAAAGGGGACTTTCAGAACTTGCTTCAGAGTGTCAAGAATAATGGGATAAGTGTGTTTGAAGGGAATGGAAGTATTCGAGGAAGATTAATGGTAATGTATCTAAACATTCACTATTTTTCAGTCACTCCTTTTATTCTTCTAAACATATTTTTCCTGATAAATTTCATATATAGAGTGCTCAACTCTCTCCACAATTCTGGTCACAAACCAAACTGGATGAAAACTCAATCAAATTTTCCCCCATAGGTTGACATAGAATCTAACCATTGAATTTGATTTGGTTTTCCTCCAACTTAGTTTGCAACCAGAATCATGAAACGAATCAAGTTTGTGAACCGAGGTGTATGTATGTATGTATTTATGTATGTATGGACTGATTTTGTGTACTGTCAAGATAGAAACTGCACATGTAGCAGTGTTCAGTGACCAGTAGCTCTTATCTAATGAAACACTGATAACTATATACAGTCTCTCAGCAATAAAAGAAGGAACACACAAGTGGCCCTAACCAAGAGCTCAGAACCAGAAAAAAGATAAGCAGCTAGCACACAGCAAAAACTTGTCCAGTTAATGAATATGACACAAGGTATCATTTAATAGATCTTCCTGGGAAATATTTCTATTTGATTTATTCCTAGTGAAGGAGAAGGGAGGGGAGAAGGAAGGGTAGGGGAGTAAATGCAATGCCATGTTAAAAAAATTGGATTAAAAAGGATACTCCAGAAAGAATGGCTGCTATCAAGAAATTAACTAATCACAAAGGCTGGCAGGGCTGTGAGGAAAAAGGAACCCTTCTCCACTGTTGGTGGGAGTATAGACTGAGGCAACCACTGTGGAAATCAGTGTGCAGATTCCTCAAAAAACTAAAACTAGAGGTTCCATTTGACCCAGCTATCCCCCTTCTTATCTTCCGAAAAGAATTAAAGGCATCATACCACAGTGATATATGTACACCCATGTTTATAGCAGCACAGTTTGTAATAGCTAAATCTTGGAAACAGCCCAAATGGCTATCACCTGGTGATTGGATAAAGAAGATGTGTGTGTTTTTATGAAATGAAGTACTAGTCAGCCATAAAGAAAAACTAGAGTCATTTATAGCTAAATAGATGCACCTTGAGACCGTACTCTTAAGTGAAATAAATTGAACACATGTGTGAATATCAAATTGTTTCTCTGGTGTGAGAAAGTGTAAATGAGGACTGAAATGTATAACAGATATTGTGAAATAGGAAGAAAATGTTCAAAGGGGAAGGGAAACTAGGGAGGGGGATGGGAGAAAGAATAGAAGGGAAAGAAAAAATGAGTAAAGAAGGAAATAATGGAAACAAAGTTTCTGTAAATAGGGAGGAGTGGAGGGGTAGAAGGGAGGGAAGAGGGATGGAAAAAAAATAAGAACCAAGATACATCATGTACAGGTACAAATTCTCTATGATTAACGTAGTCATAATGTACATCTAAATTGTACCAAGAAACTCAATGAATAAAAAAAATAGTAAGCCTAAAAACAAACAAAAGAGGATTTTTGTCTTTTAGTCAGTTGTCCTTAAGATAAATCCCACCTGCAAAACCACAATCAAGTGATCATGCCAGATATGCTTAAGTAACTCCTTGCTGTCAGTTTCTAAACCTCTGGTCAAGCAACTTAAACTGTTGTAGACAATTCACTGTACTGATGGACACACAAAAACTCGCTCTCATGATGATGGAAGACTTTGATTTAATTTGAGGGACAATATGATACTCATATTGTGTAAGGTTGAGAGAAAATAGCTCAATCTCTTGAAATATGATTGAAGAGTATTCTGTGTCATGGAAACATCAACAGTCACACAAAAGCATAACTGAAAATGTTATATTCATTATAAGAACTGATTGTGGTCACTGAGTTCATCGAATAGCAATTTTAGTACACACCAGCATCAAAAAGAAATCAAGAAAAAAAACTGCACCTGGTGGCACAGGTCTGTACTCCCAGCCCTCTAGGAGGCTGAGGTAGAAGGATCACAAGTACCAACCCTAACTTAGGCAACCCGGTGATTTAGTGAGACACTGTCTCAAAACAGAATAAAAAACTAGGCTGCAGTTGTCACTCAGTGCAAAGGACCTGGGAGTTTAATTCCCAGTATCACCAGAAAAAAAAAAAATCAACATTGATTATTTTATTAATTTGAGTAACTGACCATAGAATGTATACAGTATTTGAACAGCTTCATGAGGTATAATAGATACATAAAAACTTCACATATTTATAGTAGACATTAATAAGGTTATTACTGATGCAATTACCATCACAATTAAAAGAGTGAACAAACACCACTATTATTCCCAAAGGATTTCTGTACCCTACTCCTCTCCCCACTCATCTCACTTCTGTTACCACACATCTGTTTTCTGTCACTATATATTAAGTAGCATTTTCTAGAAATTTATGCATCTGGAAACACACAGGATGTACTCTCTTTTTTTCTGCCTTTCCTTCAGCATAATTATTTTGTGAGTCATCTATGTTGACATGGACATAAACACTTCATTTACATTTGTGGTTGAGTAGTATTCATTACACGAATGTAGCACAATTTGCTTATTCACATATTCATTGAAGGACACTTGAATGTTTTTACTCATTGGCTATCAAGGTTTATATTTAAGTAATTGCATTGACATGTATTTCCTTTCGTCCTGAATACTCAGGTGTAGGATGGTTGGGTAATATGTTATGTATACATTTCACTTTGTAAGAACTGTAAAACTGTCCAAAGTGTGACCATTTTATATTCCCAACACCTGTTTATGAGAGTTCCAGTTGCTCCAAACCCTTGGTGTTGATGCTGTAAATCTGCATCTCTCTATGAATACTGAGGATCTTTTCATGCACTTACTGGTTATATTTTTATATTCTCTGGAGAAGCATGTGCTCAGATCTTTGTAAAATTGGTTGTTTTCTCAGAATTGTGTTTGAAAGTTCTTTTTCTGTTCTAGATGCAAATTCTTTATAATATTTGTGATTTGCAAATACTTTCTCCAAGTCTGTGATATGGGTTTCCTTTCTCTTCTCGGGGCTTTTAGTTTTATATTAAGTCTTGTGATAAGGTAGAGTAAGTCCAACTCTGTTATTCTTTCTTAATCTTGTTTGACAATTTCAAATCTTTGCATTTCTATTTTTCATAAGAATTTTAAAATCAGATTTTTGTTTCTTCTGAGTACTGAGGTTGGTTGAACCCAGGGTGTTAACACTGAGCTATATCTTTAGCCCTTTATTTTCCTTTTTAAGACAAGTCTGGTTAAGTCACTAAGTTGCCCAGGCTGGGCTTGAACTTAGAATCCTTTTGCCTCAGCCTTCCACAGTGCTAGAATTACAGGTGTTTTTCACCACTCCTGGCTGAGATAGTCAATTTCTTAAAACAAACAAACAAACAAACAAATGACACATGGGATTTGTAGTGAACAATACAGAGTAAAATGAAATCTTAACAATATCAAGGCCTCTTATCCATGAACATGGTATACTGCTTTATTTAGGTGTTTAATTTCTCTCAGCAGTGTTTGAGGTTTTGTATATCCTTTGTTAAATTTATGTTTGAGTATGATTTTCGTCTAAAGATAATTGACAAATACATGTACAGGTCTATTTCTGGACTCCATTCTGTTCCACTGATCTATCTGCTCATCTTTATGTAAATAAAATTCTGTCTTATGGTAACTAAATAATGGGATCTTAATTTACATAGTATAAATCATGCCCTTTTAATATACCAAATCTAAACGGTCAAGCAATTTATAAGATCTTACTCATTATGCAAATTCACAAATATATTCTCAATTATCCATATTCCATTGAGATTGTTTATAAAATTTTTTAATATCATACCTTACTGCTACCTAGTTTATTGTAATATCCTTGATAAATCACTAAGCTATCCACTCTTCATGATTTGGCAGGTATCTGAAGGAAGTAAAAGGGTGCCATTATGGACTCCATTATCTAAGTCAGTGGTATAAAGAACTAAGATCTTGAAACTTAATTTTCTTGGTTTGGCATTTCAGTGCATGCTCTTTAAAAAATGTTTTAAATGTAGCTTATTTCATTTAAGATTTCATGGCATTTTTATGTGATCCAATTTAAATTGAAAAACAATACTTTTAAAGAATAATACCATTTATATTCTTTGTAAATCTAATAATTCATAGTCCACATTAAGGCAGTATTATGTCAGAGTAAATTACAAATTGTAATTTAATATCTGTCTTGACCACACAATAGATTATACTGTGTAATACTGTGAAATTCTAAATTATATATAGGTTGACAAGGAAAATATAATTCAACAAAAAATTGAACTACACAAAATAGTATGCTAAAGAAGGCCTACTCACATACAAGTTCTTGACAGTGTTAAGAGCACTGTATCAATTTAAAAAAACAAAAGTTTATCTGTGCATAACTGTTAATTTGTAACTCATTTATTTTGCTACATGTTCTACACTTTTGCTGTAATAAACTTAGTAAATTTTTTTAAATCACTTTTGGGTAATTTTTTCAGGAATATATGCTATAGAAACTAATAAGGAATTTGTTTTTTAGTCTCAGTTTCTAGTTAACATGTAAATCTAATTTCTAGACTGTAAAGATTAAAAGAAAATCTCATAGATTTGACATAAGAATTTTATTTTGTTAAATATTCAACTGTTTGAAATTAAGTACTCGATGAAAAATGTATGCAGCTGCTAAGAAAGGGTTTTGATGGAGAACTGATTGGGAACAGTATTTCTGAATCCTCTGTCATTGCAAAGCCAGAGTGAGATATTAACTTAATAACAATATTATCTGTAAGTCCACAGGGCTACTTGTATATATTCTATTCAAAAAAGCAAAACAAGAAGTTTTTTCATTCTGCCTATATTTCCTTTACATGATACAACATTGCATATCAGTTTAGGTTTTCATACTTTCCTTTACAAGCAATAATCTCAGGCAAAATAACCATTAAGGATACTTAGTACCTTAGGTATCACCAATAGAAAAGTGAAAGTTAAAGCAGAGACACCAGAATAGCTTGTAGCCATAGTGCAGTGTCCTTTTGTGTGTCAACCATCTGTCAGACTGGCTGACCACATCTCATGGAAATCACACTTCATGTTCCTTAGGGTGGGTTACAGGTTATTAAGCTGGCCAGGACTCTTCAACTACATGTGCAGATAGGCTTCTGTGCCCTTGAATCAAGGGTCTCTGACAGGTGATAAAAGTAAATCTCAGAATGGGAGATGTTTTGTGTCAGGCCCCCAGAAAATCTGTATTGCAGTAGGGAATTATTTATGCCATTTGGAATACTTCAGATACCTATCCCCTTCCTAGCTGATTGTAATTTGCGTGGGCACTCTGTGGTAAAAAGGTAAACCATGTCAGAGAGGGAAACATCAAAGAAATATAGATTTCAAATGCACCATTCAAGTCTGGCCTTGGAAGAAAAAAGTTTTATGTTGCTTAAACATTTTAAATCCAGCATAAAAGCTAAGTGCCTAGACTGAGTTGAACTGAGCTGTTTTGTTAAAGTCAACAGTCTAAAGAACTGACTTTGGTATTAAAAAATTGTGTTTGATTTGTGCCACAGAGGCAGATAAATGCCAAAAAGATAGATACCTCTGTCTGTGAGACATTGTCCTATATAGTATAAAGTTAATAGGAAAGTAATAAGGAGCCTCTGGACCTGACATAAAATATAAAGTTGTGCAGGCTCAATGCAAGCTTCCTGATCGATCCATCAGCAGGAATGCCTGCGATCGCAGTATTTTTATCTCCATAGCAGGGCAAAGAGGGGCACTATCCACTGGCAGAGGTGGCAGAGAGAGGAGTCTGCAGACCCCTGGGGCTACACCAGATGGGACCAGGAAATCTACTGTGACATTTGAATCACAACACTTTGAGTACCAGTAAACTGGAAACATTATGAATAAAAACCCTAATGAGCCCACTCCTTCTACGCATATTTCTAACTTGATAAATATTTAAAACTTTTCATTCTTAAACATTTCTAAACAAGAAGTCTATTTTATTTTGTTGAGTCACCAGGAATGCAAGTCATGGGGGGAGGGGTTCTCTTCAGTGTTCTTAAGTATCTCTTATGTTCCTTCACTGTTGTTATTCATTCTTAATTTCAATGTAATATAAGTAGATATTAGTAAAAATATTTTAAAAGCACTCTTCTTACTGTTACAAAAAAAGACAAATTTCATACCAAAAAAAGTAGAAAATAACAATATTTAAGACACTATGCATCATAATCTTAATGGCCAAAATTTTACTCAGAATACAAGTCACAGACAAAAGAATCTCTCTTACAAAAAAGAAACAAATAAAAGCACAAGACTTTCTCTTCATTGAACTAAGAAACTAGTAGTATAAATGAAATAAATTAGGATATATGCTAAAATATTTTTGATAAAATGGAGTAGCTACTTTGGGGAATTATTTGCACTTCTCCCTATTTTATATTTACCTATCTTTTTAAAATTAAGTTTATTAGTATATTTTAGATATACAATATGATGACATTCATCATTGGGGATTTATACCTGTACATGATATATCTTGGTTCTTATTTTTTCCCCCACTCTCCTGTCCTCCCTTCAAACCCTCCCTATTTACAAAGACTTTGTTTCTGCTTTTCCCTTTCTCATAGTATTCTTTTCCCTTCTTTTCTTTTTTATTTTGCTCTCTCTCTCTCCACATATACAGTTTCTCATATAAGAAAAACCATGTGATATTTAAGCTTGTGTGTCTGACTTACTTCACTTACCATTATGTTCTCAAGTTGCATCCATTCTAAGTAGAATAAATAAAACAGTATTGAATTCAAATCACATCTAGTTACACTTGGACAGTCAGATAGGAGGCTAGGCAAGAAGGCAGATACACATGCAGATGGATGAGGAGGCGCAAGGTGGGAGGAGACGATGACTATAGACACAGGTTTCCCAGTTCCCACCCAGGAGGCTAAGACAGAGTCTTGTTGATAGAGAAAACAGAGTTGTGCACTAGAGTTTTGAAAGCCAAACTATTGTTTTCCTCCTACTTAACAAGAATTTACTGGGGATACCCGATCTCTGAAATACACAATATGTCTACTTTTTTATGTATATTAAAGTAGACAATTTAAAATCTTGTATTATTTTAATAGAATTTTCTGTGGGCCCTCAAGTACAAATATTTTATACAAATATTAAAGAGAAATGTAACTGATAAGGCCAAGAGTGGTGGCAGGGAGGTGTGACACCTTATTCTTTCTCTGGAGAGAAGGGCTGGGGCAGACTCTATACTGACCTGTGTGCTGCCGGCGGTGCTTGGTGAGGGCATGCCGTGTTCCGCCAGCAAAGCCGCAGAGGTCACACAGAAACGACTTCTCGCCTGTTGCAACAATAAACAGATGAGGGACTGTGGAGGTCACAGATCATTAAAACGTATCTATCAAGGCTTTCAGGGTTACTAATTCCTCCAATCAAATGTTTCCATGTAAATATGTCAAATGGGAATGAAATTACCACTGCGGTTTATTGACTGTGATAAAATCTGAAAAGCACCACTGAACATAATTACATACTTGTCAGACCCATAAAAATTAGCTTTATTATCAATGGAATGGTTTTGTACAACTTCATTTCTGGTAGATGTCTTCCAGATGGGGCTGCTTTATGCACTTGAACAGTTTTTATGCATATCCTGATTTTTTACAATTCCCATACATCTGGCCTTTCTGAGCTGAGTAAAGATTGCTTGGAATAGTTAATATACAGTATACACAATACTGCTTAAATAAAACACTGAATATTCTAACAACTTAAGAATATTGAATTGGTTTTACCTGATTCTATCAGGTTCTTCCTTAATCACTTCAACTTACTATTATGAATTAAGTGGTTTCCCTGAACATACTAAAGACCCCAAGTAATAGGAAAATCTGTATTACTCAGTACCAATAGCAAATCAATATTGCTTATGTTTCTCAAACTTCCACTGCCAAAAAAAAAAAGAAAGAAAGAAAGGAAAAAACAAAAGAAGCCAAAGGATTGGAAATTCTATAAAAAATCCCCTTATCCATCTTTAACAATAATTCTGGAATGGAAACCTCTGCAACAGATTAATTCAGCAGATGAAGTGTTTGTAGAAATGCGCAAATGTTCATTTTTTAGCATTTTTATACAAGCTAATATCTTGCCTTACAGTTTATTAACGTAATGTATCTTTTTATTGTAGCATATTTAGAGAGTATGTGCTGGCCAGCTAGTCAGATTATCCCATAAGATTCACAAAGGGCAAACAGAATAAAAATGTTAACCTTGTAGAGATTCAGTGAAACTGTAAAATACATTTTGAGAAAAAAATTAATCATACATGTATTTATTTTTAGCCACTTTACTCTTTAGACATTTAATGTAACAAGTCTTTCCAGGATTTTGCCCAACTGAGTCTCATCTGTTCTGGTGTTCTGGTATTTCATGAAAATTATTTAGCCCATGGCACTTCTGGAAACTATAACTGCCTTTTTAAGGTTAAAATATATAGCAAACACGGCCGGGGATTTAGCTCAGTGGTTTCGCCACCTGCTGCACAGGCACAAGGACCCAAGTTCAATCCCCAGTACCAAAAAAAAAAAAAAAAAAAAAAAAAAAAAAAAAAAAAAAAAAAAATATATATATATATATATATATATATATATATATATATATATAGCAAAGATATGAAAGTAAAATAAGTTTGATAATCAAAAAATATTCCCTTCTCCTAAGCATTTAATGACTTTTCTAAATTAAATGAACACTTCAAAATAAGGAGACCTTTAACTAAAGTATATTTAATCTTATCTCCCAAAGGCATGTTAAAATGTTCATTATCACTCAAAAGTAGAAATGAATTTAAATACTTTTATAATTTCACTCTCCTATTTTGGGATTAAGTTTACTCCTTTGTATCATTATTTCAGTATAAACTGAATAGAGCAGATAGGCTGTGAAGAATAAAAGTTTAATTATAATCATTTAATTATTGAATCAATTTGAAATATAAATCTTTCTAACTAGCTGTATTATCAATTAAATAATACTGAAGTAGTTTCTTTAATTCTCAAAAGACAATTTGCTTGTTAATATTAACATACCATTCTACGCTGAGGCAAAATCATTCTTTACAATTTATTCACTACCATAACTCTCTGGATTGTTTTACCTGTAATGGTACAAACATACATTGCCACACATCCACATGAATAGGGAGTGCATGTTTAAGACTGTGTGTTTACACACTACACATATACACAAGGGCAAATACACATACATTTCATTGTGTGTGGTACTAGGAATGTTGGTGTGGTAGCATTCAATTGTCAAAATTTCTAACAAGGAATAAGTACTCTTATTGCTTCTTTTCATTAAAGAAAAGTATTTTTCACTTCTGAAATTCAAGAATATCTTTATGACCTACATCTTCCTTCTAAAATAAAATTTTAACCATAGAAAAATCATGAGATTTATATTCATTCATATGCTATATATATACTATATGTGTATACAAAGATTATATATAAGCATAGATAGCATATATTAAGTTTTATTCACTTAACTATTTTAAGATATATAAAAACACAAAGAAAAATCATTTATTTTCCATGGGATTCGATTCTAGATACATTAGTGACCTTGATTTTTTTGATGTGTACAATTTTATCTAGGATGGTAGTCTCCAATGTATTGTATGTCATATTTACCCTGATGGCTTCACTTTTTTTTTCATTCTAAATGCAATTTTCACTTGCCTTTCTCTGTGTGTGTGCATGTGTGTGTGTGCATGTTTGTGTGTCTGTGTAACAACAGCAGCGATAGGGTGAAACAGTGGGCAAAAAAATGTTTTTTGAGAAAAATTTAAGAAAAAACTAAATGTAATCTTTCACTCATTACAGAAGGGGTTCATTTAGCATGCCATATTTATATGATAGCAGAGATATAATGGGAGACTTCTTTTCATAACAACTTGAATTAGTTTCAAGTGTGCCATTTTGCATTCAGATGTAGAAAGACATGGAAACCAATCCTTTATTTTCTATTAGAAAACAGCCACTGTCCCCTATCTCTCATTATGGTGCAGACTACAAGACCTAACAACAAAAATCCATATTATTGATCCAGCCAAGTCTCCACAATTATTCTTTAGAAGGAAACGCCGACGATAAATTACATCTGCACTGGCTTTTCATCTGCTGTTCGATATAAGTGATCTCTCAGGGCAGGCTGGAGACCTTAAATCGTCAACACCCTTGTCAAGGAAGCTAAGGAGGCCTGGGCTTCCCACAAACTGCTTCAGAAGAACTTTTAACCTATAATTTCTAAGAATAATATAGGATTCTTGGCAATCAGAAGAACATTTGGGAATGCTGATTAAAATTTATTATTTTTTCTCTGAAACAAAATATATTCTGAGAGGTGTAAAGCAAAAGGTGACAAAAATATCAAATAGCTCATAATAATATAGTATAACGATATAAGAAAAGTGCTCAGATATAAGCGTCTAGGGAAGTTTTGGGTCCAATCTACTGAGACAATGAAAAATAAGTCATAAACATAGCAATGACAATAGCATATTAATGGGATATACATTCATGAAGGCCCCAACTAAGTGTCCTTAGTACTATGCCCAACTCAGATGTGTTTGCAACACTGCCGTCACTATCAATTAGTTCAAATTCCACACAGTTCTTTCAATGTTTTGGTGTAAAATTTATTTGAATTTGGGCTTTTTAATGTATATTATGAAAAAGTTATAGTAGATCAATTCAGACTACCCACTATGCATTATCAAAAACTCTTAGTTCTGACAACATTCTCCCTGATAGACTAATTTACCTGAAATTTCTTAAATGGTATATAAAACTAAGAATAAATAATAGTAAAAAAATATTGTGGCAATAGGTTATTTCCATAACAAAATATAAGATCAGTTCCTTTGAAAACATAATATCCCAAATCATCTTTGATAAGGTTCACATCTAAAATGATGTGTTTACATACACATGTACTTCCAAAACATGAGCTTACAAATATGAACCTAATTGTTAAGACACATGCACACACATGTGCACGCACACATACTAAAATGTCCCTTCAACACTACGTTGAGTTTCACTGAAAAGTAATGAATGATACTGTACTTTTTTCAAACATAATTACCACAATCTTGAATTCTGCAAATAGGACATCATTCCCATTGATTACTATCACGGTAATTAATGTACACTTCTCACAGCCCCACCATGTCTCTCTCTGCCCAGACTCAAGGAAAGAAAGGGACATGGCACACCTGTGTGCGTCCTGTAGTGGTCTTTCATTGCGGAGGCTGTAAGGAATGAGTAGTGGCATGTGGGCCAGGTACACTTAAAAGGCTTTTCTCCTGTGTGCAGTTTCATGTGGTTGTTCAAGGCCCACTTCTCTGTGAAACTTCTATCACACAAATGGCATGTAAATTTCCTGCATGAAGGAGAGAGAAAACAAGGTAAATTTGGCTTACACACTAACGTCAAAGGCCCCAGACATAGTGAATGGTAACTCAGAAGGGTGGTGCGCAGCCTCTGTGAGGAGAACTGCAGGCTTGGTCTGTCATGTCTGTATAACCAGGCATTGATTTTTCTGTCGAGGCCTGGCATTTCAGCCATTTATTCTCTGCTTTGCGGTTGGGCCCAACGGGTTTGAAAAATTCTGTTACAGTCCAGTCACCCCTGAGGCAAAAGTGAGAATAGATTTCACCTGTACAGGCCTACACCACTTATCCAGGGCATGGGCTGTCAGAGCAAAGGCTAAATGAAATGCTATCCATACTCAACCAGACAAGCCCTGCTTTCTACTAGGCACAGAGCTGCTCCTGAAAGGCACCCCACGGCCCCGTAGCACCACACTCCCAAGAAGAAAAAGGAGCCTTTACTGTGATTCCTGATCAAGTAGTCCCTCTAGGTTATCACAGGGGTACATAAAGTTTCCTTTGATAAAAATATAAGCAGATTATCTATAGTTTTTACTTTAAAAAGTCTCTGACAAAAAGAAACTATAAACATTCCTATATAAAAAAAACAACCTTGAAACTAACAAATCAGTAGTTACATAAGAAAATATTGCAGGTTCCAATTTAAGATCTTTTAATACCCTTAACAATAAAAGTAATCTGACCATAAACAAAATCTTCAACACTTCCTACGGTTGATTTAATGTCCCTTTTCACTTGCATTCATGAAATCATTATTAGCATTTATTTTATTTCTTATACTACTGAGTAAAATCAATCTCTGTAACTAATTAATTCAAGATAATTAACAGCAAATTAAAACCCAACAAAAAGTATTTTAGTAAACTGATAAGCACTATGCCAAAAAAAGAGAGACCATGGCAGCTCAAATTGATTACCATAAATTAGGCTGTACTTTCAGCCAGTTGATGCAATCAAAAATATATGGTTATAATATCTGTTTTAAATTATATTATCAATAAAAAGTTGTAGAAAGAGTGTATATATATATATATATATATATATATATATATATAGTCATACACAGGTTTTAACCATTATTTTACAAATTTCCTTAGCTTCAATAGGGCAGATAAAGAATCATAAGCTCCAAATAATTGAATTTCCCATTTGGGAGATATTACATGGACTGCTTGAACAAGTTAATCATATGGAGTTTCATAAATTCCTATGGATAAAATTATGAATTACTTTTGTTATATGTAGTTATGAAGTTAGATCGTAAATGTAAAATAAAACTGATAAACATTTCAGAAATGTCATAATATATTCTAAGCACTTCATTAATAGTAAATTGCCAATTTATTTATCTCTATAATGAATGTGAAGAGACACTATTTTTACACCCATTAACACAGACTGACTTTGAAATTACTATATCATTTGATCCCTGCCTGCTGGTACTAGAGAATGACAAATACAACGAAATATTTTGAAGTACCCTGGAAAAAATATCATGTTCGTATATCTCTTTGACGGGTCTTCATGCATTTAACATTTCAAAACCATGACAGGATCTTATTTCCAAGATAAATTCCCCTATCTACTTATTTCTTCATGTATTTATTGTGGATCTAACCTTCTCCTACACGAAATAAATAAGGAGGTTAACTAGATGCTATCTTTAACAAATAGTTCCTCCAGACTGTATTACAACTTTATGAATGACAAAATAAATCCTTCATTTTTAAAGGGACCATGATGTACATTTAACAAAATTACATCTATGTAACCCCAATGTAGGTACTCTATTATTCATATGTAATAAAAAATGTTAAACTGAAGCTTAGTGCCTGTCATGAAACAAGAAAAGCCAGATAACAAAGAACAAACACCAACCACTGGACTTTCAGAAAACCACACAGGTCTTATAATCTCCTTACAAAAATAAGCTCATTTACTGGCACTTTGAAAAGTACTAGATATATTATCAATGTAAACTGTCCTTATACAGATTAAGTTCTACTTATCAGTGGGTTTTCTCCTCAAGCTAGACAAATACAGAGTTTCTAATATTCTAAAATATCTGCCCTCACACAAATTCATGCTGGCTTGGTTATCTGCTATGGAATGCTGGCTCTCTTTAGGGCCTTCAGGAATCCTTCCTGAGGCATGTCCAGGACAAACCCTGTACTAAAACACAGTTCTTCTCTGTGGTGTGGACCCAAGGATAAGGATAAGGATATCAGTGTGTGCTTTAGATGAACTTTAGAAATGCCATATTATCTCTACTCCAAGAACACCAGGGTGGATAGCATAGAGAAATCAGAGGGAAAAGAGTCAGATTTGGCTTTCAAAGAAATTATAGCCTAATAAGGGAGAAAAACTATTCACAAAAAATAAACTGAATGCCAGAAAAAAATTTAAAATGCCATATTAATTTAAAAAGAAAACCAGTAATGGGGCAGGACAGATTAGAGGGTTCTCAGAGGTAGCATTTAACTTAAACAATAAAATACAGGTGACAACTAGAAATACAGTACAGAGTTAGCAGCAAGGATTCCAGTAACAGGAAATGCATAAGAAAGCCCCGAGCTGGTAAGCAAAGGTGCTAGGAGAATCTCACACACTGTGACTACAAATCATCTACAAGCTACATCTTCAGTGGTGCATTTCCTTCCAGACACCAGCAACAGGATGAAGCCCTGTGACCTACAGTGAGTGGGTAATATTAGAAGTCATTGATGATGAGAAATTTCTTGTTTAATTAAAGTTAATATATATTAAAATAGGTTTATTTTGCAAAAAATAAAATACAGTAGATCAGTGAAAGGATGTATGAAGGTGAGTAATTCATAATCATGTAAAGATTAGACTAGCACACAAATGCATTTGGTATACCCTACAATTAAGGCCAGAAACAGGCCTGGGACTTAGCAAAGTTCAATGAATAATTTTAGACCAATTAATTGGATGAAATGAACTTCAATGAAGAGTTTAATTCCACCTCAAAGGCTTCAGGATCAGAACATGAGATGTTGACTTCACATCAACAGGGCTCATGCAGACTGTCCAGGCTCTCTAGCTCTCAGGCCACTTGTTCTACCTTTCCACAATACTTGTTTTAGTTCACAAACTGTGCCCTTTTTCACCCACATACAGAAGACCAGAGCTGTGTCTAATGCACAGACTTAAATACACAGATAAAAATAATGTTTTCTGTACGTGTTTCAGATTGCTTTGGGAATCTAAACACAGAATTTTTAAAATTTTAAACATTTATAACTAAGTTGTTTTTTTTTAAATGATAGGACTGGCACTACAGAAGCATGACAAACATGCTCAGTAGAAAGCTGTATCTTAGAGAGAGATACTGGACTTTAGTGCCACTGGCAATTCTTTGTTATCCTAGACTCTTTTATGCACTTTTTACTGTTAAATATAAATTACAAACCACCAAATAGTGCTATCAGATTTGTAGTAAAAAAGAGCAATTTGGGGGAGTAGGCAGCAGAAGGGGATGTAAAAGAATTAAGATGTGTAACGGACATGTACCCACTACCCACAATTAATACATTTTTTATGTACCACAGACATATGCCCCAAAAAGGAAGTTATGTCACCTTCCCTTTCCTTAGGTTTCACTAGACATATCTACCAGATATAAAGAAATCTAAAAGGTTTCAAAAGGGAGCAAAGTTATAAGCAAAAGAAATAAAAATAATACCAGACTTCTTACTAGCAGCGCGAGTAATCCGAAGACAATACAGGAATGAATGGTCTGGCAACTTTGAGGAAAATATTTCAAACACAAAATATATGTAACACATCTAGCAATTTCTATTAAGAGGTTCTTTCATTATGTAGTTCCTGGGATTGAGATGCATACAGTTATTTTAGCCTTAGAAAAACTCTCTTTTAGAACATTTGCTTGCTTTTGAATATTTAAATAACGGGCAAGTTATGTTCAAATACAAAATTTGCATATTGAGTTATATCTATAAATTTACCTTTCTATATTGCAAGTATTATACAAGAAATTTTTGTTTTAATTTTTAAATTACATTTTAAAATGTTATTTAAGAAATTTTTGCTAGATGTGATGGCCCATGAGTATGATCTAGGCAAAGAGAATTGTTAAGTTTGGCCCCAGCCTAGAGAATTTAGTAACTTGTCTCAGGATAAAAAATATAAAGGACTGGGGATGCAGCTCAATGCAAAGGTCCTGTGTTCAATCCCCAATAATATAAATAAATAAGTAAATAAATGAAATCCTAATGGATTATTTATTCTATTTATTAAGAAGATAACAAAAACTATACAGATCTTATTATGTATATATAAAGATAAAGTTGTTTCAAAATAATTGTATGAAAACAATTTAGAAGTGTTACTGGTATATTTTTATTGTTGTCTATTCAGGATAATTTTTGAATGCAGTTGCTTTAGCAAGCCTTCTTAAAGTTGAGTATGTTCTATTCCTATTTGTTACCCAGAAAAGTCTATTCTAGGTATTTACCATTGAGAAACTCTTGCAGATAAAGGGACATATGAAGACAAATTTCTTCCATTATAGTTTAAACAGTCCAAGGGTGAGGAGTAGATAATAAGTTTAATCATCAAATGGAATATAATGTTGTGAAAATGAATAAATTAGTGCTACATTTATCTATGTGTTTAAATATCTCAAACATGTAATTGCATTTAAAAGCAAGTTAATTATATAAAATTTGTTAATCAATATTAAATGAAAAAGAATGAAGTCCACCTGCTAAAATATGCACAATATTATAATATAAGGACACTGCTTATGTTTGAGGTGGGAAGTAAAGGAGAGCAGACAGTGGTAGAGTGCCAACTATAGCTGTTATTTGTTTTTAAAAAGAAAGGAATCTGAAGTCAATATGACTCTGGTTACCATTTTTCAGGCAGTGCCTTTATTTCTGAAATTTTCATAATTCAAAGTGACTACTTTAAGTAAACAATCAAACAATATTTTAACCTTTCTACCATGGAGTATTATTATCAAATTCATAAATCATAAAAATACATCAGAAAGAAGCACACCAATAAAACTAAATGTGCTGCAAATAAAACTTTAATAAAACAGCAAAAGCAAAGTAAATTTTGCAGTCACTATCATTCTAAACTGTAACACAAAAATACTGACTGATTCAAAATTATAATTATAAAACTAAACTTACGTTAAAAATTTAATGGACAGGCACAACTAGCCTTTGTGAATAAAGGAATTGTGAAACAATGCAAAGCTTATGTTATTACTAGCAAAACAACCTAATATACTATTGAATGTTTCAACAATTTCTAAGTTACTCAAACACTACCAATGCACAGGCTGTTCCTTTGGAATAAAAGCCTCTTTTTTAATAATTATAATTTAATAATTATATAATAATACACTAAAAGATTAAGTGAAAATGATGTGGTCTTTGCTCAGTAGGGTTACCATGTAAATTTCCGCAGAGCTGCAAATAGAACTGAGAAATAATCACTTTCTTGAACCAAGAAGCACACAAAGAGGCATATAAAGAAAACCATAGAAGAGCAACTGCAATACTCACTGAATTAATTTCAGTATCTTATCCTTTGAAAGTACCCCAAAGGGTAACCAGGCAAACTGAAGAAGTTCAAAAAATTGTGCCACAATAACAAATTCAGTATCTGCAACTAGCATAATTGTGGGAAGCTAATAATGTTTTTGGCCCAAGAAATATATGAATAAAAATATACACAAGTGCTCTTAGGTGTGAAGTATTATGTCACATAAAACAGGCACTTAAATCACATTAAATATCTCCATATTATTCTACAGTGTTCCTGTTAATTTTATTTCTATGAAATTTCAAAGTGCTATACAATGCTTAAATAAAGCATGCAATTTTACATAGAGGATAAAGATTTCTCACTATTTTCCTTAAACTGAATAATCAAGAAGGCATACAGACAGCTAAATAACAATAAGTGAATTAAGACACTTTGGGGCATTGTTGACCATCTCCTTTGGAATATTTGTGCATATGTGTATACAAAGGCTTCAGTGAAAAAAGTGATAGTCTGAAAGCAAAATGTTCCTCAATAATATAGTACTAATATCTATCTTACTTAAATTATGCAAGATTTTAAGAGTTACCTGTTTCAGATTACATAAAAAACACGAGCATAATTTATGTCAAGAAGCCACAAAAGCCTAAGATTAGAAGGTGTCCTTTACTAAATTCAACACTGAAGGCTCCAGCGTGGCTTCCAGATGAGGGCTGGAAAACCTCCCTTGAGGGCTTTTACACAGTTCACAAGGGAGCCCACTACTTAAGCCAACAGTCTTGAGTGCATTTTTGCCCTGATCAGGTGATAATTAGCCTAATTAACAGAACAGATCCTTGTTAACTAGTTGGAAAAGAAATTTAACCTCACCCATGCCAAAGCCTATCATTTTAAAGTCTCTTAATATATCATTTAATTTCTAAAAGCTGAGAAATATATTTTTCTGGCCCTTTCATTTTAATTCAAGGGTTGACGAGCTCTATGAAAAAATAACTTCTGGGAGGAGCATTAAGCAGAATATTAAATCCAGGCTGTCTCTGTCTACTAAGAACCATAAGAATGACTCATTCTACAGAAAAACATTCAAGGATGATAACTGCTGTACCCTAAATGATTAAAATTCACCTTTCTAAATCTCATTCCTATGATAGTTTTCTTTGCCAAAGAGGCCATAAACTATAGTCTAACCAAAACCATCATATAAATTTATCTGGAATGTTCCCTATTACACCACATATTCTGAATCCAATACTCCACTGCACAATAGTATAGAACCAACACTGCTATCCCTATAACAAAACCACTTTCTACATCCTGCCAGATCTGACTTCTAATAGTTTGTTTTGTTAAACAAATTTCTATCTATGGTCATACTTTTTTCTTCTATTATCTTTATCCAGTTTTAGGATTAGCACAATGTTGATTTCCTAAAATGAGAGAAGAAGTGTTCCTTTTTTCTGCTTTAATTGTTTGATATAATTTATCAGTTAAATGTATATGAGCCTGCTGTTGTCATACAGGTAGGTTTTCAAGCTAGGAATATACTTTCTTTAATAGGTACTATTCAAATTTTATATTTCCTCCAGAGTTAGTTTCATTAATTTGTCTTCCAAGGTACTTCTTAGAAGTTGTCAAATTTATTTCAAAAAAGATTTTTGTAATATGCTTTCTATATCCTTTTAAATTCTGTAAAATCTGTGGTAATGTCTCCTAGATCTTGATATTGTAATTTTAAAAATGTATAACTGATATTGTGTTACAAGAAGAAAAGGTCTAAAGGTGCAGGGTAAGTGGGAGGGGTAGGGAAAAGGAAAAAAGGGAAAAGAAAAAATATGAGAAAAGGAAAAAAATGGAAACAAGGTCTTTGCAAATAGGGAAGGGTGGAGGGGGTGAAGGGAGGGCAACGGAAGGGGAAAAAATAAGAACCAAGATACTCATGTAAAGGTACAAGATCCCAATGATGAATGTAACTGTATTTTATGCCTAAAATGTACCAATAAACTTAATGGGAAAAAAAATAGTATAGTATCTTAGGTCAGGAGTTAGGAACCCTGTACAAAGGATTAGATAGTAAATACTTTCACCTCTGAGGCCATGAGATCTTTGACACAACTACTCTGCTGATCCAGCACAAAGGCAGCAAAAGACAAATGAATGAGTGTGGCTGTGTTCCAATAAAACTTTATTTATAGAAACAGTCACCAGGTCTGATCTGGCTGAGGGCTGTAGCTTGCCAGTCCCTGGCTCCCATGACAGGTCATACTAACCCTACACTTACCCTCCCTCAAATACCCTGCTCTACATGAAGTTAAATAATCCCAATCCTAAACTGCTGGAAAGCAAAGGTGAGTAATAAACTGTATTCTCAAAGTTTGAGAATTTGGTGTACTTCTGAAATAGTTTGTTTCTTGCAGGGCTTTAGAATACCAGCATGCGGAAAACAGGTAGAAGGAATTACACTGCATATGAGACTCATGCCAGCCGTAGCCTGTTGCGTCCTTTTAAAAACTAACCCTTCCAACTATATCACAGGCTGGAGGCCTGGGAAGTGGAAACAATTTTAACTAACTGTAGAAGTCCTAGAGAACAAGACATGCATTAAATCTCCACAGTTCTCCAGTTTGGACTAAATGAAATTTTATGGCTTCAGGTTAGGTTCAAAACACTAGATTTATATAAGGGAAGTTAAAACAGCAGTTACAAATAAGATACAAATACTAATGTTTAAAGAGCCTATAAAGAGAATTTATTTTAAATCATTTTTATCTTACTGATATTTGAGCTACAAGGACAAAATGCATTCCTATTACTACTTACATCTTCATCCTAAATGCCTTGAGAAATTTTCAACTTGGACATTTACAACACAATTCTAACAATCATCAAATTACTACACTTTTGCAAATTCTATAACAATATATCAGTAAAAAAGTATGCATTCAGATTTACCTTGTGTCTAGCGATGATCCATACTATGCACAAACCTATATATAATAAGGCATCTATGCTTCCCCAAAAGAAGCCTATGACTCAATGATCAACACTAACAGAAATGAAATAAATAGAAGAAAGAACTAACACACTGTGGGGGGCTTTGTACAAAAGCTTTAAAAGATATTCAGTATCAGTGAAAACAGAATGAAACATTTGGGAAAGCCTTCATGAATAAGGTCGGGTTTCGGATAAATCTGAAAAAACAGAACCAACTTCTATAAACAAAAATTAAGCTCAGGGTCAAAGCTCAACAGCCGGGGATTTAGCTTAGTGGTTCTGCCTGCCTGCCTCGAAAGCAGGTCCTGAGTTCCATCCCCGATACCAAAAAAAAAAAAAAAAAAAGCTCAACAGAGGCAGTGAGGTGGCAGGTGGCAAGTGTTTTGAGCAGTAAGCCAATCATCCAAATGGCATAGGGAGCATGCTGCATAGGACAGCAATAAAAGTTAGGTAATTTTAACAATCAAATTCAATGATTCTGATGATCACATAGAAAGTCTGGCTTTGATACAATAGAAGAAACAACCAATCTTCTTGTTTTTCTTCTCTCTGTCCAGTACTAGTTTTTCATAATTATTTAGCTATAATTTTGTAAGGAATTAAATGTGGCTTTGTCTTTCATAGGTTCCCATAATCAAATAAACCCACAAATATGTGCACACTAGAGGAAGACCTACCGTAATAATGCCCTCACCTGAGATTTATGATAAAATCATTTAATTTGGCCAAGTAATGTACAACTTCCCCCCAAAATGTCTTAGCTGTAACAAAAACCACTGTGCTTCCAGCTATGTGTACATATGCTATAAAAACGTTATTTCAGAGATTCCAGAACCTGGATTATTTGCATGTCAATAGTTTTATAAGTTTTATTACTTTTTATGATGATGTTATTTTAACATGGTCAGCTATAGTATTAGAATGGATTAACGAATATAAAAGGTAGATATTACTGATAAGGTAAAAAAAAAAATGGGCTTACAGAAAGGCCAGGAAAGGTCAACTGTAAAATCAACTCCATTAAATTCTTTTAAATTTTAATAAATAAAACAGGTCTTGTATATTAATGAAAAAAAATGAACAAAACCTGTCACAATTCAAATGGGCATAGCAGATCACAACTCATAAGGAAACACATTTTGTTTACAATTTGAAAAGTCACAGTACGGACTTTATTTTATTGTACTCTAATAGTATATCAAGAAAATGTTTCATTAATATTATTGCATAAACATTTACTTTTACAAATGAACAGTATAGAAAAACATCATACATCTTCACAGGATGATTCCAAACCCCATTTGATAATACAGCTGATCATTTCACTTGAATAATACAGTACTACTTAGTTCCTTTGTTGTCACAAGTTCAGAGATAATATCCAGGGTCAGATATTCATGGTGCCAGAAAGAGCAACTAATATGAGAGAAACTAGGCTTGAGCAGCTTTTCAAAATCACAGTAGGATCACATAATTTTTATTTCTGGTAGGTATTCAAATGAAAATTTCTAGGGCCGGGGATTTAGCTCAATGGTTCTGCCGCCTGCCTCGCAAGCACAACGTCCCAAATTCAATCCCCAGCACCAAAAAAAAAAAGAAAATTTCTAAAACTATTGAGCACAGGATGACTCTTCATTATGTATCAGTCTAGAACCTGTGTGTCATATAAATAGATTTAAAAGATTATCTAATTCACAACTGTTTAAAACAGTAAGAGAGTCATTAATTCTCACCAGCAATCCCTGCCAGGTCCAACTCTCCAATAAAGATACACTAGATTTTTTTTTTTTTTCATACCGGGGATGGAACTCGGGTCCTTGCACTTGCGCAGCAGGCAGCAAAACCACTGAGCTAAATCCCTGGCCCCAATACTAGATATTTTAAAAGTAGTTTTCTGAATAAAATTAATTAGCCTTAGACAACATGGTTGATCTTAAGTAGTGCTTGGCTTACATCCATGAATTACGAAATTTAAATCTGTTGCAATGATAGCTCCATTAGAACCATTAACTGACATCAATGTACTTAACTCTCTGACTTTTCTTTATACATTAGTTAAGGAACAGTAACCATAACTATCTGAATGTGAGTTCACAGAGGATCCAAATATACAGTAGATTAAGTTCAATGACAAAATAATATTCCTATGAAAAAAGTTTTAACATGCATACTGAAAAATTATATATATTATTTCTCTGAAAAAATATTCTTGGGATGCCAGAACCTGTTCCACAGACACACATCTTAGGGACCAACAAATATTGTGTGTTTGTAATTTATCCTGGTGAGTTTTTATATGTCTACTATTGATATAAATTTCTATAAATTTGAAAATAGTGGCCAGATTTAGAAAAGACTGATCTCTTTGATAGTACTGTGAGATCTGCTGGAGCTGGGAAAAGTACCTCTTCCAAACTTAGGCATTTCACTATTTTGGAGTTTGTCATCATCTTGGCCTTCCAGCATGTCAGGGTGATCTAAGGAACCATTTGAGCTCAAAGTAAGATTAGCTAGAAGGGCTGCGATGTATTGCCCAGTAATCTCAGAGTTCAGTACATAATTGACCCTTTTTGAGACTTTAGTCCAACACACAGCAGTTACAGTCCACGTCTAGAGTAAATATCCTGAGGCATCTATGCACTGGAGCATTACTAAGACATGATTTGAGTTTGGTAGACTAATTCAATGTAGACACTGTAGAAACTGATATGGATCACGGCTTGCTTTAAATCATAAATATACTGACAGCCAGATACAACAAAAGATCATGTAGTAGGGATTTGATTTATTTCTTTCTAAATCGTTTATCAAGGAAAAATGCAAAACTGGATTAACATAAAAGAAAGCTTTTCGGTTTTATAGTAATTGTGATCCAACTGAAGTTAAGTAGTTACTAAAATACTTAGCAAGCTCTTCATCATTTCAGATACAAGCCCCTACTATGAAATGGGAACAAAGTGACTTGACATAAACCACAAGTAAAAATAAAAATACATAAATATACATTTGAGAAATACATGGTTAGGAAATCCTCTTAAATGAAGGACAAAACAAGGGCAGATTAATTTAGTTTCCTTTCAATGAAATAAAACATTTCTAAAATTGGATGTCTTGTAGATATGAATTGTTCTTTCCACAAAATAGATTTGCAGATTTCATCTACTTCTCCTATATTCTACATTAGTTTGAAAGGGTAAATTCATATAGGCATCTATAAGCATTGCATATAGATCATTTATACTCATTTTTCAAATCTTTAACACCTAAAACAAAAGACCAAGTAGAATAACATTACCATTTATTATATACTTCATAGCATTCAAAATATTAAACTATATAAGGAAAGCTAACTGAAAGGATGCATGTGATAAAATATATTTATATTAGGCATAATAATAATATTAGACAAGCTAAAATACAGAACTAATAAAAGCTATTAAAATGAATTTAACAAGAAAAAAAGACAGTTTGATTATGAGCTGGGAAAGAATAAAAATATCAAATAGCTTGCTAGCTTGTACACTATAATAAAAAGAAAACAAAGCCACCTAACCCAATATTGCTACAATCTTTTCCTTAAATATTTTTCAGACTGAAAGGAAGTCCAAGAAATTATTTTTCCACAGTAAAAGTCTTTTGGCTCTGAGTGGGAAAAGCAGTAAAAGTTATGCAAGGATCAGATCTCACTGAATACTGATTATGTACCTGGCCAGATGCCTTAGTAAGTCCCAGGGAGGGCTGCATTTGAGCAAGGCACTCTGGGAAAGCATGCTACCCAGAGGATTCAAGTACTCAGAGAAGGCAGGCACTCCTGTGTGCCCAGACCTCCTGCCACAAAGCTGACAGTGAAGCATACATGCTGTTCACTTCAATTAGAGGCTCTCTTCCTTAACGTGAATGGCCACATGGCCACAATCTTAGAGGACACAGTTGTAGGTGTTCAATAACACAAAGATTATCACCAGACTCTGGATATCAGACCAGCTCTGAGTAATGACTAGCTTCATTTTATAGTTCATTTTCATTTTCAATATTACATAAGAATTGTTATCTTGTGAGCTTATTTGCCACTCACAAGTTGACACAATGCTATTTCTCACATGCTTTGAATTATTTTCTACTCATATAAATACATACTATAAATGATTTTAAACAATTTTTGGACATCTACATTGATTATAAATTTATTAATAGCTTTCATAGTACTTAAAACAAGGTAAAGATGGGGAAACAAAGGATAAAGAAGAGTTAATACAATTTAATAATTTATATAATTACATTTTATCAAAGGCTCAAAAATATGATGAGACATGTTCTGATAAATGATGTTCCCAATGACATAATTAAAATTGAAAACCAAATTGCTGTAATGAAGCCACATTGCAGAAGTACAGCAGATTACTAGTTTGACACTTTGATGTTGGGGGCTTGGTTGTTCTTTCAGTCCTAATTTTGCATAGGTCAGTCAATTGGAATGAAGTATCTCCAAAATATAACCCAACAATAAAACCCTACAATTCTAATTTGCACTAGCCTTGTACTGAATTGAGATCCAGGAAAAGGCATGCACAGTTCCTAAATATATGCAGACTATCAAAGGCTATACCACTTCAACAGAGTAAAAAGGGTTCAGAGTTTTGAAGATAGTAAATCTAAGCATCTGGCTGGAACCCAATAAACTCATAGTCCGGACTGGTAAGAAATTCTACCTCAATCATATTTCCAGGGTGTTTTCCTACTTGTGGTGTCCATATACAGTCCCAATGGATGTGATATAATTGTTCCCTGGAACAAAAAGACCTAACTGTCAGGAGACAGATGTTGAGTATTTCTCCATCCTTAATTTGTTGAGGATGATAAAACAAACAAACAAAAATCAATAACAATAAATTATGCATAATACTATAAAATCATAAATATAGGTACAGAATGGTGGTTAAATAACAGCCAAAAGTTAGAGAAAGCTACAGCCAACACTCAAAATTAGCTGCTAGAATGCATTATGGTTACTAGGTGTTCAAATATTCAAATGAAACAATCCACTGGAGTTTACATATTTACAAAAATTGTTTAAGAGGGCCGGGGATTTAGCTCAGTGGTTCCATCGCTTGCCTCGCAAGTGCAAGGACCCGAGCTCGATCCCTGGTACCAAAAAAAAAAAATTGTTTAAGAGCTGAGAACTAAAGATGGTGAGACAAAACACATACTAGTCTTCATTTCTACAAGCCATCACATGACATATTTAGAGAACTATGTTGTATACTTCCAAATATTTCTAATATTTTGGATAATAGGTATGTTTAAAACAATAACTCATATCTATTAGTCTTCAAAAATAATATGCAATAAAGCAGTAAGGAAAGTCACTAGAAGCAGGACGGGTAGAAGCAGTACTTTGAATAAAACTCCAGGTGAAAGATAATTAGAAAAACTCTCCTCTGGGGAGGAACAAAAGCAAAAATATTAGCACATTTTAATTATTATGAAGTAAACAAGTCTGCTGATCAAATGTTGACTTTTACTCAACTTAACATAGATCTGACCAGAGATTAATATGGTAGGCAGGAGCTAGCAACACAAGAAAGACGCTAAAGAGGAAAAACTTTATAATTCAATTATCAAATCTTAGGGTAAATATTTCTAAATAAGTTGACTTGAAAACTTGGGCAATCTGACTGTGATAGTGACAGAACCACTTAAAAGTTGAGTATATGAAGTTACCACTGTGTATTTAATAAATAAATTAGATAAAATGTTTATATAAGTGTAAAATTTGGTACTCAGGGAAAACAAAACATAGATGACTATAATTTCACAATAAAAGCAGCCAAAATGCAACTATATATACATATATATGTATATATGTATATATATATATTCCATATGGTTAGTATCAGTGTTTCAGATGTGGATGACTGAATATAGTTTTTATTTCTCTCCTATCACTGCTGTTAAAATTCTTAGGAAAACGTGGCTGTTTCCAGACACTTGTAGGGCAAGGTAACATCTGGAGGCCCATGTAACTGCACATGCCACCCTCATCTCAGTCAACTTGCAGCTAGTGTTCCCTGGTAAAAGCTCAAGGATGCATTCCATAAAGTTACTGATCATAAAATAATGTAATCCATAATTAGGGTTTCTTCTTAGCTTAAAATAACCAATATGATCTCCAGTCATTATTTATAGTTGACAAAGAACTTATTTATTAGGGTAAAATTATTTTAATACAAATTTTAAACAAAATAATCCTTCAAGCTATATTATCTAGTGATTGTAAAAGAAAACATTATTCAAATTAATATGGAACCAAATATATAATCTTTGATCATGGTAAGGTGTTTTGGTCTAAACACCTATAAAAATAATGAATTCATCTGTAACTCTGAGACTTAAAAGTCATAAATTCAGAGAAAAAACTCAATTTGCCCTCAATAATAGGATTTAATTTACATACTTTTGGTTAAATATCCACATGTACAAAGTCATTATCATTCAGAGTAAGCAAATAATGAAAGGTATTTTTAATTTAAAAATAAAGTAGACTATAATAAGTATAAAATATAATAAATATATCCATTGATCTATCTATATCAATTAAAGGCAACTTATCAAATCAAAGAAAATTTCTTTTAGGGACAACTGTTCAATAATTATTGTTATAATAGGTTATTCATTCCATGAAGCTATAATTAAACATGACATAATCTATCCATTTTCTCAAGACGTAAAGCTAAATAAAGTTATTCCTGTCCAGAACATATTGCCCTATTCTTTCAGGTGAAAGCAAACCTTGAGTAAATTCCTATTTATCTCCTTGCCAATCAAGAAATCAATGACTGACACTAACATGTCCTTATCTGGGCCTTCTGTCTGCAGCTCATTCTGCTAAGTGATGTCACTGCTGTAGCAGACGAAAATAAGCAGATTATTACAGCGACTAGAAGCAAACTAAACATTTGGATTTTTGCATGGACAGATTTACACACTGTCTGTCAGATAAGGCAGTTTGCCTGCTGCTTACACAGTAAGAATGTGGCTGACAGCTTCCTTCCAGGTTTAGTATCTGATTACATAAATAGGCCATCCCCACCATTCCTAAGGACTGACAGTCTGTCTCAGTTTAAAGTGCAATTTCAGACTATCTGCTTTTCTGTCTTGAACACTGGGCTGATTAACATCACAGCACTTGCTGGAGGTCCAATGATGTTTCTACTCTCAGAATTCCAGGCCATATATGAAGTGAACACGATGGATAGGGACAGGCAATTAACAGACCTACCCATGTCTATGTTTTTAGTAACGCCTTTACAATAATTCAGGAAAATTACAGTGTCTGTTTAGCTAATTATTTTACTTCTAAAATTAAAAATGAGGAAAAATCATACAAAACAATCACGTATTACTATTTTTATAGCTGCTGTATTTTTAATAGCTTTACAGTATTCCCTCAAAGGAAAAAAAACCCAATGACTTACCATAGTCATATAAAATCACAGTACCAATAGAAAAGAATGTTTAAAAAGTTACCTGCCACTAATTAACAACTTTCCTATTGCGATCAGGAAAATCCAAAGTAAAATTTACATTATCAACACACTTGGTGCAGTTGATGAATCTGAAAATGTGGCATAAAACTTACTTTGGCAACAACAGAAATTTTAGTAAAAAAATCATTAGTAAATTACATCCATATAAACATTATAAGCTTGATAAAAATGATGATTCAATTTTTTGGCTGCTTAAGTAGTACTAATAACAATGACAACAGTATTAGGGTTCTCTAGTTTAGAAGCTTAATTAAAAATTAACTGAAGCTTTAGTTATTTAAAAATCACATACTTCTCAACAAAAACAACCATGTGATTTTCATACAACCGAAAGCATTGAAAGTGGTTATGTTTTAATGAGAAAAAAAGTAGGCAGTAGTCATAGATATTACTATCTTAATACTATTGTGAGGAAATAATGTTTCTTGTTTTCCTTGGTCTCATATTATTTGGGAGGTGTTGGAAGGAAAAAACTTAAGTAGCTCCATTATCAGTTTTTTAATTATTTCTGAAACATCTACTCTGAGCAAGGTCTTACCTTGTGTTCTGCACAGAAAAAGATAAGTAGTACACTTTCATCATCCTCAAGGAATGTAAAATCTGATTTAAAAAGTTCAAAACAATATACATTTATGGGCAGATAAATGTATACTGCAAATTCAAATGGCAATCTACTCCAATACTGAATACTCATCGTCAGGACAACACTCTGTCATGCCTATGCTATATTTTTATATGGAAAATAATTTCTTCTTCCTTAATCATTTCATTTCTTATAAGGGTCCATCTCAAGTTAATGATTTTATGAAGCACAGATCTGAATATTACATACATATAAAGCCTGCCTATACCTAAAGAATTACCTGTCCTCTCCTGTTCTCCTTCCAGAATTGTGTCTGCTTGCTCTTTACACAGTAACACGTTAAATTCTAAAATTTAGCCTAAAATGTCTAACTGCTTAATACAATAATGTATTTCATCTTTTTCATTTGTTTCTTGACACCAACAGTAATGGACTATCATAGGAATAGTTTTGAGAATCACAAAGGGTGAGGTTACTTAAACAGTAAACAATCAGAAGTCACAGACATAATATTGTTTCTAGTAATTTCAGCTATAACTTTCAAGCATTAATACCCAGACAAACCAGATGAAATATGTTGCTTCAGGTCAGCACTGATGGATCCCTCAGAAATATCAACATTATTGCTTTTATTTTATGTACCACACTTCATAACTGTACACTGCAGAGTATAATAAAAACTCCACTACACAGCATCAGTACTTATTAAACAGGTCAAAAGTTACTCTAACAAATAACTTGTTCTACTCAGGTCCATTAATAACAGATCTTGTTGTTCACATAGGTAATTTTTTAAAAGACAAAAATAAAGGCAACACAGGAGAATTGTAGAACAATTTGAAACCTTTTATTTATCTCATTTTACTTTCCTGATTTCCAATATAGGTAAATATTTAATTACCCTTCCTTTATTGTAAAAGTATGCCATCAACTTAAAAAGAACTAATTAAAAAACTGGGATTGATAAAGAAAAGTGAAAGATGATGAAAAGTGAAAGAGGCAAAAGTAACAGCTCACTGAAGTCTGTAAGCCATTTGAGGTGATGATTACCAACAGTCCCCAGGCAGCTCCAAAGGAAAGAAATAGCTTGATAAAAGTGGAACCTAATCTTGCAAAGATTATATGTATGTAAGAAAAACAAACTTACAAAAAGAATGCCAAATTCAAACTATCTTAAACAATCAGCCAATGCCTACTTTCCGGATAGGTGGTAAGAACATCTTTCTGTCATACAAAGTAAATGCTTACTATACATAAAATCAGCTGAATTTGAAGATGATCACGGCAATAACAAGACAGCAAACAATAAGGAAGGGGTTTAAAAAGAAAAACAAATACAAAAAACAAAAACAAAGTTAATGATAGTTATGGTATCCATGTGAAATTTATATTGAGAATTAAAACTGAAAATGAAATATTTCAAGTGATATAAGGCAAATTCACCTTCTTAGAAAGATTTAGTTTAAGTCTTCCACTTGTTTTTTAAAATAACAACTGACAATAACCTGAATGTGCTTCTAGAATATATTATCTATTTGTAATCACAGGAATTAAAATAACTAAAATGAAACTCATTTGATGAGTTGAAGATTTCCCCAGAATCTAGCCTAGTGGCCTGGCACCTAAGAGGAACTCAGTAAGCTGAAATGAATTGTTTTTTCTTATACTGGCATATCAGGAAGTTAAGTATCTACAAAATACTTGTAAGCATTAATGAGGACTATGAAATATTTCACCAAATAGTAAATGTAGGCCAGAAGTGTGCTTATTTCCCCCAAGTTAGAAAAACACAGGTATTCATAAATCATAAATCAATGGTGTTTTAACCATCTGAAACACGTCAAACATTGGTATCTGATGGGTCTACAAATAGTCGTTGCTACTGGTATACGTGAAGTGCTGTAATTGGTTTAAATCGGCCTTGCCCATCTGTCTTTAATACTCTTAATACAAGGCAGTAAGCACAAAACTATTAAAGCTGCAGTATAAGCTGTAAGATCTTTACCCATTCTTAAATCATTTAAAAATAATGAGAGCTTTAGACTTTATCTAATTAACGAGTGCCTTCTTTGAATTAGAAAAACTGTATCATTTAGCCCACGGTTGTTTAGTAAATTGGCTTGGTGGCATGTAAGCTAATCCAGGATAGCAGTTCCAGGGTCTTATTCCTGGCTTCTTATTACGTGAATTATAATTCAATGATCACCTTAGATCATGGGCTATTCATAAATCAGAAGCCTGACATCAGATGAAAAATTGTATTAATATATGAAACTTATTATATAGTACAAACTGCTCTCTTGATAAATTACATTGTTCAAACTTGACAATGATTGCATTTAAAACATTATTCCTGTTTGCTGTTTTACAGACTGAAACCTCTTCATGAAAAATTTACAATGCTCCTCTGTGTTTTGGAGTCAGAGGGCAATAGTAGCAAATGGCAGACAGAAACCACACTTTAGATTTGCTGGCAGCTACAAAGGACAGAAAACACTTCTAAGGATAGGGAGAAAAGCCCTCAGCTGCATTCCCAGGATCTACATTTCTGGCTTTATGAAGATACTAATTGTCCTCACCAGTGGAAGCATTGTAAATAATAAAATTTTAATTTCAGCTTACTCGATTGCCTTCTCCTATGTAGGTGTTTCAAAGAAATTTATAGTCATAAATGCTTCACAGAAATTTATAGCACAAGAGGAAAAATAAAGGGGCAAACCCATGAAGTTTAATTTGAATTGAGGCCCAGCTCCTTACATGCGTTATGACAAATGCTTTTTGCCAAGGCTGACTGGGTAACTCAAGCTGTAGTCCCATATTATTTACATTAATTACATGAAGGCTGCTTTGTTAATGGTACATTCTGGTGTGGGTCTCAGCATGATATGCTAATGATCTAAGAAAAATCTGCATCTCCAATATTTATAATAATTTGTAATAGGAAATAAGGTTGCTTTTCTTTTCCCTCACTAGAGTAATAAAAAAAAATCAGCAGAAAACAATTTTATTCAGAGAAAAAAAGGGAAAAGTTCTAATCGCCAAGACATTTAAGTGTTATAAACAAAAAGAAAAACTCTCTTATTGTTAGGGGTGTTGTCACAGCCTTTGACAAAGTGATAATACAGCAGTTCTCCACTTGCCTTTCAGTGTGAGGTGTGTTTCAAGTTGAACTGAATGGGATAAAGCAAAAACATAAAGTATAACTTCTGTCACAAAAATGTTGTTATTATGTATTTCTTCCCTCCATCCTTCTAACTACCCTAACAAGAAATCAGATAAGCTTCAAATAATTTATAGAAAGTTGCATTTGTTATATGAAAGAGTAAATGGCTACTTAGTAAAATATTCTTGCTATTTTTCCAAAACCTATATGACTTCTGAGAAAAAATGGAGATTATAAAAGCAAAATCAGTAATTTGTATCCATTAAATATTAGCATTTTTATTGTTATTCTTTTCAATTATTTCTTGAATTATTATGAGTAAGGTTTTGAATTTCTTTATTAAAGAGCATCAATAAAGCACATACATTTTTGGTAAAGTAAGGATTTTCAAATAAATAATGGTTTGTTGGAATAAAAGTTCCCGTATAAATGTTCCTTTGCCTATAAAATATTAAGAAAGCCTATAGATAGGATGCCTTGTGAATGCTTAGAAATAGAGTTAGAGCCCAAATTCTTATGCATCAGTGCATATCAATAGAACCTACTAATATATATATATATATATATATGCGTTTGTTCAGTCATATTAGTTTATCAATAACATGTTTTAAGGTATACACTACTGTTAAGTGAAAGAGCCAAAAACAGAGTACACTAATGGCTAGAAGTTGAAAATAATACATTAGGTTGAGAATAAAAAAACACGTAAGAAGGAAGGAATATTTCTCTACACCATGAATAGCTAATGTTGTGTTTTGATGCTCTATGCTCAACATAATTAACAGAAATCAGGATAGCAGTCACTTCTGGGGAAGGAAAAAGGATGCAATCAAAGAGAGGCATATAGAAGACTTCAAAGACAATGGTTGGGTTCTGTCTTAAACTGCATGGGAGTTAAGTGGATGGTTATTTCTATCATTATTTTCTCCGCTATATTCATAGTGTGTGTATATATTGTGCTGTATATATGAAATAATGTATCATTAAAAAGTAAATTAAGGAAAACAAGAAAATCTCAATGAAGATTATTATGGGGCAGATTATTTTTCAAAAATGCGTTTAATTTTCATGGGAAAACTAATCCATCACTATGCCATAATAACTAATGCTCAGGTTTTTCATTTTTAGGTGAGAAATGGCATACGACCTCAGAGGCTACTGTTTTATATTATACATTCAAAATCAAGGAAATTTAAAAGTGTTTTCTATGAAACTGTAAGTATTTCTTAAAGAAAAAAATAAATTTTAAAAGAAATACTTTCATTTCCATATAGGTAGCTCATAATATGCCAATTAGCAAAGATATTTCTTAAATAATCAAAGAATATTATGATACTAAGTAATCTTAAAAATCACATTAATGCAGTACACTCATTTTATAACTGAGGAAACAAAATCAAAGATATTCATATCTCTAAATTGCTAGGATAGCAATAAAACCCAGTTCTTTCGGCCCTTCATTTCGAGTTTGAGTCACAAAATTATCTCCCATTTCCTCTGGCCCAGAAGGTGCACACTGTGGTTAATGACATTAAACTACTCAAGATGATCCTATGAAAGAGCAGGATAGGCTAGGCTGGACAGGACTAGGTTAGGCTGGGCTTACTTATCTTCCAAAAGTATACAAACCATCAAATATATGACAGGTAATGCAGCATGTCTGAAAACTAAATAATACACTATCATTAGGTGATTTAAATGTGAATGTGGCCTACCATTAATCTTTAAATAAAGTTCAAGCTCCTCACTATGCTTCCAAGAAACGATCCTATTCACCTGCTTGTGCATGCTACCACCTGATCTCACACTGACCATCTGGGTACTTAGCCAACTGGTCTTCCTGGTATATATCAAAGTCAAGACATTTATTTTCATAATTTTCAGATGCATGTTATCTGGCAACAATACAGGTGGGCAAACCAACAATGGCAATATGCTGTGACAGCAGAAGGGCATCTGTATGGATAGTTTTGACAGGAAGTATTGCATATTCTTTGAACTGAAGGATATATACTATAAGTTTAGTATTGAGACCAGAGGCTTGTCAGAGTCTCTAAAATTTATAAAAAGGAACAGATGTTCACCCAGATGTAGTGGTACACGCCTAGAATCCCAGCACTTGGGAGGCTGAGTCAGGAGAATTTCTGTGAGTTCCACAACAGCTATATCATGAGTTCAAGGCCACTTTGAACTCCATAATGAGACACTGCCTCAAAACAGACAGAAAGGTAGACAAAAAAAAAAAGATGTTCAAATAAAAAGAAACTATTTAACCATAAGGTCTAATTGTGCTAAGAAACTGGATTCTTCCATTGTTTTGCTCCAAATTTAATTTAGGAATGTTAAAGTAGTCTTAATTTATATATCTAGTTATGAATTTGACATAAGTGTTATGCTCTTTTTTTAAAAAAGTATAAATATTCTCTCTAAAATATATTTTTATATTCATTTAATTCAAGGACTTACCTTTGAAAATTACTTTAAAGCAAAATTAAACCCACAATAAATATATGTGAAGGCTTGTGTACATGTTTGTATGCATACATGCACACAGATAAATACAGATATTTTTAGGTGTGTAAAATGCTGGATTTTCCCATTATCCAACATTGTAGGCACTGTCCATTCTTCTGCTGAAATATGTGCTTAAAGGACAAGAGGAGATGATCACATCACACAACCTCTGCAATGTGGCTGCAACCTGTTAAGTGCATGTGCACCAACCTCTGTGGCAATTCATCTATGGGACAGTAACCACTACATGTTCCCTTCTTGATAGTCTGCTCCGAATTTTGTTCAAGATGCCCTCATGTTTTTGACACACTACACAAGCCAAACATTTCAGCAAAAATTCCAAATTAATGCTGAGAGCACTTTATAACATTTTTTTCTGTATTGTTCACTTTTACTGATTATGTCCTAAATAATAAACTCTGGCCTCTGGCGATTTTTCTTAGAGTGGTTATGATGAGAACTCATTCATCTAAATCTGCTGGCCAGTGGAATAAAATAAATCAAGAATTTCCCAAATATAACAATATTTGTGTTCACTAGATAATTGATGACTGCAGCTGCACTAATTAAAATCCATCTGAGTTTCATTAATCTTGGTCACCAGGACCAATTGCCATTCACCACACCTCATGCAAAGCCTTGCACCCTTGTACTCAGGTCACATTCAGGTGGTCCTTACTCCTAAATTCTTATACTGTGAAATATTTCAACTTAATATGCATAACAAAAATAAAATGTAAATATATAGCCATTGAAGGAATATCTCAAATCGTCAAAATCTAAAACTTGGAAATAATATAATTAGATGTTTGTTTAATCAGGTAACATTTCGATTGCTATACATGCACTCTGCTTCTTAAAAAAAGGAAATACGTCAGTCACATAGTTCATAAAAATCTACAAGAACAGCTAGAACTCATGTTAATAACTAAAGCAACTTATAGATCATACTTAGCTGAAGTGTAAACACATCGAAGGAACAACTACAATATATGTATATATATTTATATCTTAAATTTATATTTAAGAAAAGACAGTATTTGAATCATTAGTCCTATTAAGATGTCATTGCCATACTGAGTTGTAAGTAAATTTCTCTCCAAAGGGTGTATTATGGAAAAAACACAGTTATCTAAGCAAACCAAAATAGTATAAAGAAACAAAAATTTTCATTGAGTTCCTACATTAGATCCAATAGTACTAGAAGTGTACATCTATTCTAGGATAGGGCAGAGGTACAGAGGTGCTGCCAACCGAAAAGGAGGGAGGGAAAGAGGGAGGGAATTACTTGGCAAGAAAATATATGAATTAAATGTATGAATTACATTTAATGAATGAATAAAATGTATGATTAAAGTAATTATCTTGAACATCATTTTAACAGTTATATACTGGAGTTACAGGAGTAAAAGTCTACTGAATTTTGGAAGAAACAAATCAAAAGAAGAAAAAGGGAATGAGAAGTAATTAAATCTACCCTTTAGTGATGTGATTAACAGTTTAAAAAACATCTTCATGATACTTCATTAAAATACTTAAAATAGTTATACTTTTTAAAGTAAAAGTAGCAAAATGCTAGGAATTTGTAGTATTCAATATTTTTAAATTTTTCCCCTAAATTCTTTAACTTTCAACAAAATAGAAAATATTGAAGAAATAATATATCATTTCACCCAATATTTACTCTATAATTTCAGGTATAATTTTATGAATATGCTATTTTTTCTCTAATTTTAATGTATTACTTGATTTTCAAAAGGTTTTCTTCTGAAATGATTAACCTCCTTAGAAACAAAAAATTGACTTCTTCAGAATAAAATGTGCCACAGCCAATAAACTGGTTTTGCTAGCTTATATTATACCAACTAAATGAAAATTAGTGTCTATACGACCAAGTCTTTAACATTCCATAGTTAATATATGAACAGCATATTCAAACAGCAGGACTCCATCTTATTCTTTCTTTGGGAAATCAGCTCTCATCACCCCAAGACGTGCTGTCCAAGGTGGTAAGATTCTCAGGAATGTCCATGGTCCACATGACTGGGAGGCTGAGTTAAGCAGGCCCAGGCACATGCAGGGTGGCACTGCAGACCTGGGAGGGTGGGCAGGGACTCCAAAGTCACCACACCTCTGTAATCTGCTCTGCTCACTGCTGCGGAAGAGTCTCAAGGCAAGAACTCTGATAATTTCCCCACCACATACACACATTTTTCTCATTTGGAGAAGATTCAGAGATTTTACAGTTGTAATCTGGTTTACCCTTCAAAATGGCTCTATGAAGAAAACATTACAATTCCAAATTTAGATGTGGATGTTATCATTGGAAAGGCAGAGTAACTCACTCAAAGTCTTACAAAGTGGATACAAGAAGTCATGCAATGTAGAAACCCATTCAAGTTTATATGTGAGTAAGACACAGGCTTTAGTACTTCAATAGTATGCAGAATTTTCAAAGCAGAATATACTACAAAAGAGTCTTTAAAGATTATCTAATATTCATGCTTACATCACAAAAATAAAGGCCCAGCATGAATTAAGAGTCCTGCCTAAGGTGATGACAAAAGCAAAAATCTCGTATATTCCAATAAGAGATCTCCCTACAACTAACACAAAAGAACAACACTCTATGAGTACATAATATAAACTCATATATTGACTATATGTGATGAGTATATGAATATTATATATAAATATAAGTATATAAATAATCTATGACTGTGAAGAATTCTATATAAGTTCATATTTGCCACACTATATAGTATATGAATTATGAAGCCAACATTTTTAAGAAACAAATTTATAATGAGAAAAAGAGGCTGTTATTAAAGATCTAACTTGAAAATGTAGTCAAAAAGCCTTACATGGGAGAAAGAGACATGTAATTTGGAAAAAAAAAAGACTCCCAGTATGAGAAGAGGAAGAAAACTGGTTGTTTTGAATAGTGGGGATTTCCCCTTTATTTTATTGTATTTTAAACATATCATAAAATAATGATTATTTAAAATGAAAATTTTTTCCTTCTTTAAATGAACAGATATCACACTAGGAAATACTTTTGATGACTGGAAACAGTATGGTCACACATTGCAATTTGCTGACAGCCAACATACACACTACATGTTGTCAACTTTCTCCTTCATTAACCATATGACAAAGCTGTTTAAAAGTACAAGAGAGGGCTGCGAAAGGAAGTGCCTCTACCTGTATTTCCACTGGCAATTTTTTTCTCATGTTTGGCAAAATAAATTTTAAAAATACAAAGTCTTTAATTAAAAAGAATGAAAACCAATGAAGTTTTGATTCTTGGTGAGAGCAATGAAAACCTGGAGCATTATACAATATTAAGCAAAAGGCTTTTAAATTGAAGTGAAGATTTTAAGGTTCACAGTGTTGTGAAGTGGAAGTCTTACAGCAAAATGAAAAGGCAAGCATCTCAGATAAGAACCGGGAGGGAAAAAATGCAGGCTGATAGCAGACAGACATAATTAGAGATAGTACTAGAATCTGGATTCTTCTTAGGTATACACCTTCCAAAGTCATATTCTTCAACGCTTATGCTTGTGGATTAGGAGAGGAAAGGCTGTTTTAGGTTATTATTTATTTATTTATTTATTTATTTATTTATTCACACTTATTTATTCACACTAAAGAATAAAAATTAAGTATAAATGTAATTCAAACTCCACTGCAAAAAAGAAGAAATTGGTTATTGAGCCTGTGATGCCCAGATACCATTAACAGAATATCCTACAAGCAGACAAACAAGGAAACAAAAAATGTAACCACATTTGAAGACAAAATTATTTCTATATTCTCTTAAAGTATCCAATATTTAAAGGAAAACTATGATTTCCTATCAGCAGATTTTAGCTAGTGCCTACGATTACACATAGAAAGGAAAAGGTATAAATATGATCCTTATAAATATTGCATCTAAACTAGTATCATTTTAAGATGCTAGGATTTCTTATACATAAAAGCTTTGAAATTTCTATATTCTGTGACCATATTTGTATGTTTTTCTAAGATGAATAGATTGTAATCATCAGGCTTGGGGGGGGGGGGCTGCTGGATTGAAGCGAGAGTTTTCCCCAAGCTAAATGCATGCACTATGTCTGAGCTACACCCCTAAACTTCAGATAACTTTAATACAAATTTTCCTTAACTAATTCACTAGCATCTCTAACAGGTAACTGCCAGTGATGGACGAAGTTCATTAATTTCCTAAACACCTTATGTTGTCTACAAGAGAAGCACACTGATATGTATGTTTGATTTTTCAAGAAATAGTGTTATTTAGATATTAAGCAGTTACATACAACAGTTCTTTTGCTAGTCTAACACATCATTTCCAAGTATGTTGTTTTTCTTCCTATTAATACTCAATTTTAAACATTAGTTAAGCATCCTGGCATGGTGGTATATGTCTGCAATCCTAGCACTTGGAGGCTGGGCCAGGAAGACTACCATGAGTTCAAGGCCAGCCTGGGTTATACAGAAAAACAAAATCAGTTGAGTAGTTCAACTACCTTAAAAGTAATTCATTAATTTTCTAATCTCTCTCTGCCATTACTAATGGATTTATTTGTTCTCTGGTATTACTCATTTCTGATATACTTGTAAAAGGTCTGTTCTCTTCATTGATAGTAACACCTTTTAGAAGAATTAACTCATGCTGTTTTTGATTAATCTCAATTTTTTCCTTGGAAAATTTCACTGTATATTATTACAGCTTGTTAAAAAATATTACTATTCCGTTAAATTTCTAGCTACACTCTACCTTTTTTTTTTGGTACCAGAGATCGAACTCGGGTCCTTGCGCTTGCGCAGCAGGAGGCGAAACCACTGAGCTAAATCTCCGCCCCCTACACTCTATTTTTGATGCTGAAATGATTGTAATACAAGTACAATAAAATTCTGAACTTCCTAGAATTGTGTAATATTTTAATACTAACAAAAATAAAGAAACTACTAAGAAACAAGAAATTGACTGAGAACACAAAGTATTCTTCGTTTCTACTGAGTTTCATCAACAATGCTTATTATAATGAAAGAAGGTAAGCTATCCCCTTGAGCTTTGATGAAAATCATATATTTGCAATGCTTTTTCAAAATGAAAAGTTGTAGAAACCAGTTCTTGCTATAACCTCATTACTGGTTGTTAGCTAAGATATCTCTTAGTAGATTATCTGGTAAATTAACAAATACTGCAGATTGAGTGCACACAATAAACTTGAGGAACAGGGCTTTAGCATCAAAATCATTTCAAAGTGCTTAAATTCCTTTCAATTTTTAGAAATTTCAGGTAACAATGCAGATAGTTAAAGTTGACTAAAATTCAGTAAAAACATGCACTCTCTCTCTGGTATCTCTTTTGCCCTTCTGGTCGCCTTCCATGCCTGGCACCCTGAAGGCAGCAGCACATCCGGTTCTCTTTATGTGGGTCACAGATGGCCTGAGCCACACGCCTGACTCCCAAATCATCAATCAGGATCACTTGGCTCTTCTTCCTTCTGGTATTTCACTTTCAGAACTTGCTTTTCAATCATCACTTGTATGACTATATACTCTTAAGTCTCTCCCTAGGCTGATCTCACTTCAGTTTATTTAGGGCAAACCAATAAGGACTGGTTTAACACTGAATAGTCCTTCACTGGGTTCCTTTCCAATTTGCATCATAGCACGTCATTTACACCCATTTAGATTCCTCACCAACAAGAACCTGAAAAGCATTCCCTTATTTATATAATAAAGTATCCCATTTTAAAGAGTCTAAAGATATTCTATATGAGTAGTTTTAAATACTTACAGTGTAATAAACTGAAATTTTGAAAAAAGTCATTGTTTTCAATATTTCTTATAAATGATAAATACCATATATATTTGAATTACTATTATATATTACTATTATATGTCATGTATAAGTAATAATATATTATTCCAAAAGCCATTATTAGATCAATCTTAATATACATATATTATAGATAAATAAATCACTCAAACTACTTTAATCATTCATCATAAGTGTTCATCTGGTAATGGA
Organism: Heterocephalus glaber; assembly: GCF_000247695.1. Next base: position 5,845,764 of record NW_004624806.1, read on the forward strand.
ATGAACACAGGTTAACTCAAAGGAAAACAAAATACTACCTGTGCCTTAAAGAACCTACAGTCCAGAGAAAACTCAGTTTCTAAGTGGAGAGAAAAGCTAGGTCGAAGGCAAGTGCCTCACACACAAGGAACATCCAAGCAGGTGGAGGAGCACATCATCCAGCTGCAAAAACCCAGGAAAGTCTTCTGAGGAGATGATTCCTGAATAGTGAAAGAATTCAGCCATGTGGAAAGCAAGGAGAAAGCATGGCACAGCAATAAAGATGAAAAGAATTCCACATGGCTGAAGGAGGCATGGAGAGGAGGAGGGCATGGAGAGGAGGAGGGCAGTGAGAGTTAAAACTGAAGAGGGGCTAGATAACAACAGCCAGCACTTGAGAATTGAGAGTACTTATAGCTCAACTGTTTTATGTAAGATTTTCCTGAAATTTGACATTTCTATTTGTATATTCAACATTTTAGAAATACTTTTTTTAAGATACATTTAAAGTTTAAGCTAAAATGTATATTTAACAAAATTAGATTATATCAGGTATTTTGAATGAACACAAATAAAAACATGGTTTATACCTTCAATAAGCTGTTGTTACCAAGTGAGGTAAAATCTGTATACTCGTTCTTAAATTCAATATTTATTGAACTGTTCTACCATATACCACAGCAATGGAAAAAGGAAAAAAAATCTAAGCAAGATTCTGGAATTCTCTGAGCATAATCTCATACTCCCCAGTGTGGATACAAGTTTATAGAGATTGTGAATAAATCACAGAATAAAATAAGATCAGATTTTCTAGTCACATGCATATGAATCACAGAGATAACAGAATTCCTTCTTTATGGTGTTATAGTTTGTAAAACATATAGTCATTTTCAAATAAATAAAATGTAAAAATGATAGGTAAGGTATATTTTGCTCATTTTATTTTCAGAGAAGGTGTATCTCTGAATAAGTGTTATTCAATGATGAATATTACATTTCCATTTTTAACCCCATGTAATCTTGATCTGATTAAGTAATTTAAATGATTTAAAGATAATATATTTAGGCACTTGACTTCAGAAGCTGGCCCTGGGAGGTCCTGTGAGGAGAGACGCAGGCGAGGATCTATCATACCTGGTGAACAACCGTGGAAGACTACACCAAAATAGAGAAAATTGGAGAAGGTACTTATGGAGTTGTATATAAGGGTAGACACAAAACTACAGGTCAAGTGGTAGCCATGAAGAAAATCAGACTAGAAAGTGAAGAGGAAGGGGTTCCTAG
>NW_004624806.1:5857868-5870484 GCF_000247695.1 Heterocephalus glaber
CAATGAGAAATGTAATTGTGTTGTATACCTACAATGTACCAATAAAAGAATTTAATACAAAGAACAGGAAAAAAAAAAAAAAGAAAACCTCATCTAGCTTATTCTCAAGCATAGCATCCAAACCCTTCACCCTGTTTCCACTGCCACTGTCTGGTCACATTGGTCTCCACAGTCTGCAGTCAGAACAAGTGCAACAGTCAACCAGTCCCTATCCACAAACCAGGCAGTGTGAACCCTCACAGGAAAAACGGGATTCTGAAGTCTTCAAGGCTTTCTGCTCACACTGTAAGGGTTTCAGGCTGACCTTGTTCAGCTCTCTGTGCACATTTCCTATTATCTCACCATCAATTGCTGTTTGCCTGCTATATAAGTCTAATTTCTGTACCTTAGAACTCAGCAGACTTGAGCTTGTCTCAGAGCCTGTCCATTTAATCCTCTCTTGACACAGGCAGCATCTCTGCATTAGTAGGTCCCCACTCACAGGCTAGAGCCTCACTGAAGTTGGGTTTGACAATCCACTCAATATAATGTTGCCTTACAGCACTATCTCAATGGTTGCTATTTTCATTCATTTGCTTACCTGTTTATTAGCTACTTCCTAGTATCAGAATTTAAGCTTTAAAGATATTATGAACCTGGTCTTCCTCACTTATAACTGTATTCTCAGCAGCTTTTGCAGCAGTGTGGGGCTCATTCCTGTTAACTCAAGATCAGGTTTTAAGAGGCCAAGATGCTCCCTTGTGTCTACCTATTGGGTAGAATGTGTGCCAACTCTGAGACTGGTTGTTATGTAATAGGAATGGAGGGGTTCTATTTAGCTCCTGGAATAAAATTTGGTCTCCTCATTCTACTAATGGCTGTAAAATGCCCAAACTATCATGGGGGAACAATAAATAAACAGAAACTGTGTGTTCCATAACCAGAGTGCCACTAGTGTAACATTATCTTAATGTAGGAAAGCAAGATTCCCCAGGAAGGCCTTGGAATGGCATACTGTATTCCTAAACATTAGATGTAGTTTACTCAAGTGGTAAGATATCAACCTGCAGTTTCTATTATTATTAGGAGAATAATTCTTTTCCTCATACCCCATTACATTTTCTTACTTTCACTCCCTTCTGCTCAAATGATTCCTTTCCACTACTGATCAACAATACCAAATTTTAAGATATTAGTTTAGAAATATTTCATAGAAATATTTTTCATAGAAAAAATAAATGCTTGTGTAACAAATGAGTGGCAGTAAAAGAATCCACTTAAATATGATTATTATTATTAATGAGGGCTCAGAAAGTGGTAGCTCTGGTGAAATCTGTAAATGGCAACTTTGAAATTGTTCAATTTCTTTGAGCATTTTATTCTTACAAATTCAAAGGTTTCATCATATTTGAAATCAACTTATATAAAAATCTTATTTTATACCATGCAGTATCTTCCTGATTTAGATACTCTAATGCTATTTTATATCCCTGACATGTAACAGGAGACAATGTCAAAAATAGCACAAGAATGATCTTTTTTTTTATTTTTTTGTACTGGGGATTGAAATCGGGACCTTGGGCTTGCGAGGCAGGCGCCAGAACCACTGAGCTAAATCCCCAGGCCAAGAATGATCTTTTTAAAAAACTAAATCTGACTGTCTTAACTACTAAGTATATGAAGTACATGCTAAGTATATGAATCCCAAAAATGTGAATTCAAACATCTCTTTACTACCTAGAATACAGATTCCTGGAAAGGCACCTTAATTTTTTCTTTTCTTTCTTTTTTTTTTTTTTCATGTATGTGATATTGGGGATTGAACCAAAGGCTTTTGCGCTGAGCTACATCCCAAGCTCTCTTTATTTCTTTTATTTTTTGAGACAGGCTCTTGCTAGTTTGCAAAGTTTCCCAGGCTAACTCGAACATGCAATCCTCTGCCTCACCCTGCCAGAACACTAACCATGTAAAAATAAAGCACCATGATATTAAAAAAAAAAGGTTTTGGTGATATCTTAAACACCTAAAGGAAAAGCCACAAAGCTTATAACTTGCTTAAACTGAATTATTGATTTGCATTTGCATTTCCCAAGTTCCACAAAAGGTAGATTTCTTTTAAGCATTCTATCCCTTTCAAGGTATTTTGTAATTGGCCACTACAGTTTGGATCTTAAGTATCCAAAAAGCTTGTGTTTTGAAGGCTTGGTCCCCAGTGCAAGAGTGCTCAGAGGTATGGTCTTTGGAAGTTAAATGGATTATAAAGCCTCTGGCCTCATGAATGAATTCATCAACTTATGGATTCATAACTTAAATGGCTATTGGGAGGTGGTGGAAACTTTAGGAGGCAGGGCCAAGTCAGGAGAAAGTAGGTCATGGGGGCATGTCCTTTAAGTTTTGTCTTGGGTCCATTCCTTTTTGTTTCTTTTTTTTTCAAATAACTTTATTATCAAGCACACACATACAAAAATTAATACCATTCAAAGAAGAACAATGCAAGGGGGAAAAAACTACAATAATATTCTAATACAGTAGAACTCAACCAAAAACTGAAAAGCACTTAAACATTTTTCCATATAACTTAAAAAAGCATCTCAAGAACCAACAAGACACCAAAGGATGTGATTTGTTTCAGAAAGATCCCCAAAACCAACATTGAACAAATAATGATCTGGAAAAAACTCCAGTTAGTTAGCAGACTCCACGTAAGCCAAACTTCTGCCTAATTTAAATTTTGATACAGTCATATGACACACGATGGAAACACAATCCCAGAAATATGGTGTTAGGTCATTTCGTCAGTGTGTATGCTTAATTACACTTTCAGTTTCTCACACTAGAGAAGCTATTCGGTATTTACACATGTGTGTCCTATTTATTTCACTTAAGAGGATGGCCTCAATGTGCATCCATTTAGCTATAAATGACTCTAGTTTCTCGTTCTTTATGGCGGAGTAGTACTCCATTTTATAAAAAATCCACATCTTTATCCAGTTTCCAGTTGATGGGCACTTGGGCTGTTTCCTAGCTTTAGCTATTACAAACTGTGCTGCTATGAACATGGGTGCACATATATCGCTGTGGTAAGATTCCTTTAATTCTTTGGGGAAGATACCCAGCAGGGGGATAGCTGGGTTGCATGGGACCTCTAAGCCCAGTTCTTTGAGGTATCTCCATACTGATTTCCACAGTGATTGCACCAATCTGCACTCCCACCAGCAATGGAGGAGGGTTCCTTTCTCCCCACACCCCCACCAGCATTTGTTATTAGATGATTTCTTGATAGCAGCCATTCTTTCTGGGGTGAGGTGGAATCTCAGTGTTGTTTTCATCTGCATCTCTTGAATAACCAGTGATGCTGAACATTTTTTCGTATATTTATTTGCTGCTTTTACTTCTATGTCTGAGAAATGTCTGTTCATTTCAGATGCCCATTTTTGAATTGGGTCTTTGAATTTGGGGGATCTGATTTTTTTCAGTTCTTTATATATTCTAGATAGTAGTCCTCCTTTTTCTGTTTCTTGACAACTATGCGTTGAGGAGCATTGCTACACCACACTTTGCCCGTCTTGATGTTTTGCCTCACTACAGGTCCAAAAATGATGAAGCCTAGTCATCACGGACTGAAATCCCTGAAACCATTACTTAAATAAACCTTTCTTCCCTTTAAGTTAATTTTCTCATGTATTTTGTCATAACTAACACTCTTCCCCATAGAAGAAAGTTCTACGAACAGAAAATGTCACTGAAGTATTAAACCTCAGTTATTAAGCACTGGATTAATATTCTTCATCAGAAAGATTTAAAAAATTGCACAGAAAAATTCAAATTAACTTATACCAATGGTGGCAAACTTATGGCACACATGCCACAGCAGGCTATCTATTATCACTGAAAACTCTAAAAGGTTCGCCATGACTAGCTTATATAATCTTAGAATATAAGAAAATAATGAAGAATGAGAGAAAAAGAAAGCAAAATAAAGTGGTGTACTAATATAGTGGACCCTTGACTTACAAACTCAATTTGTTCGCGAGGGCTAGTTGTAACTCTCGTTGGTTAATTGAAGGCTCAGGCTCCTCTACACAGCCTTCAAAGTCTCTCTCCTGTATACAGGCAGATCTCAGTGTTCTTAGAGAGACAATGGTTCAGGATTTCTCAATTAACACCACACAGAAAAGGATGTTGTAATGTTCCTTCCAGAACTCTTTAAAGGTTAAATTTGTATCTGAGATCATCTGGAAGCACAAGTGGCAGGCATTTGGGCCATAACTCAAGACATTGGTCGTAAGTTAAAACTAAAATTCTGGTCATAACCCAAGTTGTTCAAATGTCAGGCCAGTTGTAACTCGAGGGTCCACTGTACAAAGAAGACAAATCAGCCTCTTCCATACTTCACATACATCAGAATGGCTACTATTAAAAAAGCTGATTAATGAACCAATTTTAAAAAGCAGTAACATTCACTACTTCACTGAATCATCACAATCCAATGAAGTAAAAATGAAAAGTAACTCATTTTACAGGTTTGAAAAATGCAAATCAGAAATGTTATGCAATTTCCACAGATACTAATACTAACAAGTGTCATGGCTGGGATTTAAATTTGGCAGGCAGTTTAACTATAAAAATTACTAGTATATCCACAGAAACAACTTTAAAAAGAAAATGTAATTAGTTTCATTGAGGTTAGAAGCATGGCTCATACTCTAAGTTTCTGAAACAGATTTTCCATCATGTACCACAAGTTTTGTAAGATATGCAGGACCTTGTAGGTATATAATAATACAAAAGAAGAGATTCTGACTAGCTATAATAAAAATAAATGAATGCTTCTGGCAAATATTCAAGAACACTTTAATGGACAAACTAAATCTAAGAACTTCATTCAGGAACTTAAAGGTATCTTTTTCAACAAATTAATTCTAGCTGCTTCTTCAGATACAAATCTGGGTCAAATAAAGCCCCTGCCAGCCAAGAGAATTTTATAACACTGTTCTGAAAGTTATTTAGTCTGCAACAATGCTTATTTGAGCTGAGGAAAAAATAACCAAAGCAATGGAAGTTGGCCTTTGATCTTATCTAAGCCCTATACAGCTGTCACTAAGGAATATCCAGAAATCTACTCATTTCTGTCCCCTTCTCTATGAGGCAACTGAAAGTCAGTAGATCAATGTATTAAGAACATCCTTCTGATTTCCTAATTACCTCCAAAACTAAGAGACATTCATGAAAAGGCCAGAAGGTAGGAGAACACTGGACAGGAGGATGCTGGCATGGAGCAGAAAGGGCCACATCAGCCATTCCAGCAGATGTAGTGATTCCATCTTTGGTTTTGCCGGGGAACATAAAAATTATTGATCAATGCATATTCCTAGTCCCTCATCCCAACCTAACCCTAAAAATACACCACAACAGAAGTCAACATGGGACAGATAGTTCTCAAACGAGAGAAGAATAACAACAGTCCTTTAACACAAACAACTTGATCTTAAGATTCCCAAAAGAAATGGAGCTCCAAACCACATACATATTTAGCAATTCAGCAAATTTCCCAAAAGGCCAATTTTGAAGAGTATTAGCTATAACCTGGACAAATTACACCTGAAGCAAATCAAATGCAATGCAGAAAGTGGACAGGGCTCAAGGTAAAAGCCATAGCAAGCTGTCTCTGTTTTGAGTTTTCTAAGATTTGCCATGTTGTCACACAACCAGAGAACTACATATGGACCTATCAGAATAGAGAAACAATACCTTCCCTGAGTGCAATTTCAACTTCACACTAAGTGCTGAGTTCCCTTAAATATACACCCAAAATAGCTAACTGAAAAGTAGTTTTGGTATATTCTGCACAACTACAACAACTTAACAATAAACCCAAATGAATATTCTTTCTGGTACTGAATGACAAGAAAAACTTGTCTTATGAATGAACAAGACACAAACTTAGAATAGAAAATAGAATTTTGTAGCTCAGTAGGTATGTGTGTTTATGTGTGCTCTTGCTAACAAGATACTTTGTGCTAAGTTGAGTGCCAATGATAGTTTCCAACTTATTCTATATCAGGTTCCTGCAACAATTACTTAACTTGTCCTAAACACGTTCTAATTATTTTTAAGCATTTTACCCATTTTAAATTTCTTGCATGTTTGGTCTGGAAAAATACATTAATATAAGAGAAGTAGAAATCTATAGACTGTGAGCTGATGCAAGAATGGCATGATGACACAATGCCCAGCGCACCATAACTCTCCTGTTGCAAGCAGAAGGGCAAACTTTGACAAGCAAAGACCACATAGCTAGACACTGCAGATAACCAGAGCTCCAACGCAAGTTTTCGGTTTACTATTAGCACCTACTTTGGACTGCATAATGCTGTCACCTACATTCTGTTTATAGTTAAATTTAATAATGTTTTATTTTTAATAACATAAATCTTAAACATATTTTAAGATAATGCATACATTCCCCAAACCTTAAAAAGTAAGTTAAAAGCTTAAGGCATAACAAAATAACACAAGTACTGAAACTTTTAGTGCAGGATGTTTCCCTTACCTAAAAATGCTTGGAACAGCAAGTGTTTCAGATTCTGGAATTTGGGGGGAACACTGCATTTATATAATGAGTTATATTGGGAATGAGAATCAAATTTAATTTGAAGTTCATTTATGTTTCATGTACATCTTACAGAGATCGCCTGAAAGTCATTTTTTATAATATTTTTAATAATTTTGTGTGACAGTTTCCTGGCACAGAATTTTCTACCTGTGGGGTCATGCTGGTACTCAAAATGTTTAGATTCTAAAGCACTTCGGGTTTCAGATTTTCAGGTAGTTCCACCACAGAAGAGACCTGATAAATGTCCTGAGTATAGATTGTATCCCAAACCTTGAGAGGAAAAAAAAAAAGGATTCTAAGCATCCTAGCCTTCTGGCTTTGAACCTGAGCTTTGTGCTATCACATATCCTACTTATATTTTGTAAAACATCACTGTCTCTGTTTTATGGACCTAGCAGATGGTTACCTTAATACTAATCACCATGGCATCTAATTTCCAACGTGGAGATTCCTTTATCATGAGTTTCACCACATGTGTGAGATGAAAATCTAACGATTCTTATTGTGGGCTTCTGCTCAAAAGACTAAACCAGAACATTAGGTTCTAATTTGTGGCATTACAAAGAAGGAAAAGATAGAAAAGGAAATATAGACACAGACACAGACAGACAGACACAGACAGACAGACACACACACACACACACACAACAGAAAAGAAGCAACCCAAGGAGTAACAGCTTAGGGCTCTCCCAAAAAATTGATGATGAATAAGGTTTAACCACAAAGGAAACTAGGAATGACAAAATGTTGCAAGAGGAGAACTACAAAGAGGTGATATTCTAGAGGTCAAATGAAAAATGTGCTCAAAGAAAGGATAATGTGATTAAGTGTGCAATGACTTCTTTTAGGTCAGATGATAGGAGGATTGGGATTTGACCACTAAATATGACACTACAGAAATCAAGAATGCCCTAGTCAAGGGATGGGAATGAGGATGAAGTCCAATTAGAAAAAATATAAGAAAGAGTGGGGAGATAGGAGGAGAATTCATGGAATACAGACATAAGATGGCTAACAAGGTTATAGTCTGGTATGTGAACAGAAATGTGAAGTCAGCAGGCTGGGGATTTAGCTCAGTGGTTCCACCACCTGCCTCACAAGTGCAAGGACCCAAGTTCGATCCCCGGTAAAAAAAAAAAAAAAAAAAAAAAGAAATGTGAAGTCAGAGAGACTGTTCTTGTGTTACAGTAGAAGATATTATGGCATTACTGCATTTGTGGAGTAAACCAGTCAGCCAGAAAGAAAACAACACATGTCATGGAAGAGAGAGGACAACTGCAGAAGCAGCCGCTGAGATGGGTTAATGCGAATAGAGGGCTAAAGTACACAAGGGCATATGAGCTCATCCACACCGACCAGGGGGAAGGCAGAGCAGGTGGGCACAGATTCAGACAACTGGTGAGCGCCACGGTGGGAGCAAGGGGCTATGTCTGTTCAACATATTTTCTTAGCATAATCAGAAGGTCATCTGAAGATAGTCAGTAGAGAGAAGGACTGAATGGCAGTTTGAGGATACCGGAGAAGAGGTAAGATACTGAACTACAAAAGGAAAAGGTCAAATGAACCAGAGAAATACCAGATGCCAGAAACCACCAGGGTCCTATGCTCCATCGTCCCAGACTTAAAGGAAATCACTAAGCACTGCTAGGCAAAGATTTTCCTGATAGTAAATTATTTAAGGCCTTCTTCTAAACTTTATCCAAAAATAACTATCTTCAAGAAATCATGTTTTGCAGTATACTCTCAAAGTTCCTACAAATAGAAACAGTTTATTCATAGTCCTCAGAAGATCCTCATATTAACCCACTTTGTGAAAGTGTCTGAGATGGGAAACTCTCACAAACAACATCAAAAGAATGTTGCCAAATACACTGAGTATACTGTCCAACATATTTTTGATTGTGCTCAAAACAGTACTAATAATAGAAGCATCAATAAGAATTCAAAATAAACAATAGAAAACAGATTAGTTACACAACCCTATCTGCTCAACTGTTGCCAACCTTGGCTGAATAAAGAAGTGAACAACAGAATAAATACTAACATTGTAATAATCAACCACATTTCACATTACTGGAGTATTAGAGGAAATACAACACACCAGACGCAATATGTCTCTTAACAATTGCAAGATTAAACTTTTAAACTGTTAAACTTCCATATCACTGGATTAATAAGATTCTATCACTCCCACTGGATATATTTTGAAAATGAAGAACAGTGTTAGAAGGGACAAATAACACTTTTATGTAAAATAAAGTCTTGTTCATGGAACAATGAACAATTATGGAAGGGGATAAAAAATTTTAGAATAATAATTTATGCACTGACTCACAATATAAAAAGAAAGTCAAACACATGGTGAGAACCTGTTTCACAAAAATACAAATACCTACAGTTATTTCTTATAGGTCTTTTCCATATTACACTCACTAAAGTTTCAATAACTAACTTTTACAAAGGATCAGAATTTTGTACACCTGACCATGATGGCTGCAGGACTTCAACTGATGCTTCAGTGTGTGCTGACATGTGCTATCACCTCTAAGGGAGGTGAAAGACATGTCACAAGCAAGCTGGTTTCCAGCTGTGACATGTCTCAGCACAGAAGGACAGGAGGGAGAGAAACTGTTCTTCTATGATTTATCAAGAGTCATGCTAAAACATTTCACTCTCTATTCACATCAAGGATTTTTTCCTGTTCAATAGCCTTCAAACAAGGTAAATACAATAAAAATATGTTTTAAAGTTATATTATTGAAATGTATTAATAATGACTGCCAGGACTGAAAACAGGCCACTTATGAATGAATGTACTCCATTCCTTAGTCCTCCAAAGAAGGCCATAAATACAAGCAATATTTTTCTGTGCTGTATTTTGCATTTGGATTTGAGATTTAGCCAAATTGTGTAAAAACAAAAAAAGTATAAGAAGGCAATTAGTAAATTAAAATGCATGTGTATAAAAGGACCTTAGCTTATTTTAGTCAAAACAAAGACAGTACTATAGTGAATAAACTTTTTTTGATAACCTAAAAACAAATTCTGAAGTAGTCATTTTATATGTACAAGCAAAGATACAAACTCAAATTGATAAACACATACAGAGTGTGTATGATGTACAACTGTATAAGAAAAAGGGTACAATGTCTAAAGCATACAAAAATTAAAATGATAAAAATGTGCCCCCAAAACCTAACTGCATTCATTATATGCCAGGCACAAAAGAATCTCATCTTAATAAAGCAAATATAGAATAATGGCCAGCAAGACTGTTAGCACTGATTTGCCAGTTGTGATTTCTATTCTAACAAAGAAGGGAATTATGCACACAATTTGAGTTCCAAACTTGAAAAATACAAGGATGCAAACCCCATTTATATCATATCAAAAGTCATCTCGAATTTCAAAGTCATCTTGAAGCTAGGGATTACTGTAGCAAATTTAAACTTTCATAAACTAACACCTTGTAGATTTTCTTCATACATTTCAAAAGGAAACTTGAGAAAGAAATTTTGAGCCCATGAACAAAACTGTTCAATTAAAATGCAGAATCTGAGAGCTAGTGGGCACTGAACTATTGATAACCAACTATTCTGTGTCTCTAAAATTCGAAGTAGCTTTAGAATCTACTATTGGCTTTAAAATGGTCTATAAAAACATTTTACTGTCATATTTATCCATCAATCTCTGGTGGATTTAAAACTTTTAAGTATCTTTATTTGTCCAAAACAAACATCACAGAACTTTGAACATTTATAGATCTTAAGTACCATTAAATAAATATTTAGGAATAAATGAATGTCTTAAATACTGGTATAGTTACTTAAAATAAAAGCTGTGAGGTTAATGAAATGTACAGTTTTCATTGTATTTTGTACTTTCATAAAGAAAAATAGTATTGTAAAAGTTACTTGTTTTTATCTACAAATTATTACATGTATTTTTCTACACTAAGAAAGAGAAAGTGATTTTAGAGACAAATGCCAACCAAACAAGCAAATTAGAGGAAGTGAAAATTAAGAACCTAAACTTTATCACAGTAAGGGGGTCAACTATAATAGAAAGTAACTAGTATGCCTTGTGTGGAGACATCATTCAGATTTGCCATTAAAACAACAACAAAAAGCAACAACAAAGGACTACAGAAATGATGCCAAAACTTATTCCTTGAAATTTTTATGAAAAAGGAATCAGAAATTCACACTGCTAAAAGACAGAGTGCCACATGAGACAGTAATCTGTCACATGTTTCTCCAATAAAAACAGCAAGATCTACCTACATGAGCTGTAATCCTCACCACCCACTAAACTAACTATGCATGGGCTAAGATGGGAATTCTGCAGTCTCTGTTCAGGATGTTTACTGAATGTGTGAGCATATTAAATCTTCAGCTGAACAACAACAACAAAAACTTTGTCATAAAAATAAGTAACAATAAAAAGATTTTGGTCAGATTTTTAGTTCACAAAAATACGATGAAGTGAAATCCTTACTAACAAAGAAAGGAAAGGCATATAATAGGCTAAGGTGTATAGATAACAATTCCTTACTTATTATTTAGTACATAAATAACATCAAAAATTTTATAATAAACTCATGACTTTGTAAAAGTTAATCAAGAGGCAAAACCATTAATTTGTATGTTAAAATGTAGAATACTGTTAGCAATTCATAAAGATCAGCTAATATTAGAACAGACTGAATTTTATGGTATATAGATAAATGATAAATGTCATATCCCATGATTCAGTAGTTAGTTAAAAATACAAATAAAATGCCCAGTTCTAGATTTAAACAAATAAATAAAAGTTACCCCCTCAAAATCTCAATAATATTGTGGCAAAATAAAATAAGAAATAGACAATTTGTAACAAGATGAAGATTAAGAGTCAAACCAGCAAGAAAGGTTTATGAGTACATTTACAGAAATAAGAGTTTCTTTCTGAAGGACACACCCATTCCTTAGGAGAACCCAGACAAGCAATGGTCAGGGAATAGAACAAGTTTAAACATGACAGGGGGATACAAACTTACGCAAAATGTCCATCTCATTGTTATTTCCCTAAATAAAAGCTATCTTAATGAAATTTTAGTTTTAGAAAGAAAATCTACTTGGCTCTCTCAGAAAATTAAAATGATAGAGATTTGGATAACAACATCACCAAAATAATATTATATATATCATAATGTGATAATTACCTAGAAACAAGGAATTTTCTTTACTTGGCTAAATCAAGGTGAAGTGGCAGCAACTGGACAAATCCATGATTAATCTTCCATAAAGAGTTTCCAGGTGTCTTTCTTAAGAGCTGGAAGTATTTTACTTTAGTGTGTATTTCTTTAATTTTACCTAGTACATCCTTTCTACATCTCTTAAAGGAAAAAAAGTTTCCAATACTTCTACAACTGTCAATCAATAATTTGCATGCCTCTGAGCATAAATAACATTCATGTCTGAAATTCAAAGGATTTGCGTGGAAAAAGTAAGTGTAGTCCCTACTTGGACAGGTAATGTAGAGAGATTGAAATGACACATAGAGAACTCTAAATATCACTGGATGGCACAGAAAACTATTACATTTTGTTTGCACAGTAAAGAAGCAATATAATCAAAGAGTTATGCTTCAACAAACATAATACATCAACACAGTCAAGTAGAAAAATTTAAAATATTGAAGTCACATTAGGAGGGGATTGAACTAACAAACAGTATTCAATTTACGTGCTGTATCAGTCAACAAAAGAGCAGTTCAACACAATGAAGACTGGAAGGTGTCAGCTCTTGTCTCCATACCTGTACCCTCCATGAATTTAGACAATTTACAATCTCTTCTGTAAAAAGCATTAATAATAATGGAAAAATCAATAGTATTCAACAATGATTTTATTAGTACTAGAAAAAAGTATAATAAAACTGTTTCCTCTCTGAACCAGTTGGAACAGAGGTTAGGTAGAACCCTTGAAGACATCGGTGTAGGAAAAGATTTTATGAACAAAACCTCAGTTGCCCGTGAACT
>NW_004624806.1:5871850-5884350 GCF_000247695.1 Heterocephalus glaber
ATAATTTAAAAAACTGTTTCCTTACTGGAGTGAGGGGAACAAGATATGATAAAGAAGACAGCACAAAAGGTAGTAGGACAAACCCCACACACAGCTGACTGAATTTGAGGACACAGGTGATCATATGTCTGTGTATATGAAATTTTCCCAAGAAAAAGTTAGAGAAATCTAAAAACAAAGCTAATGTGGATAATAACATCTATCTTTTAAAAATAAAATCATACATCACAGCATAGAAATGTTTATAAATACAGAATTAGTAAAAGCATCCTGATTATTATAATCCATATATTAAGAGTATAATTTTTAAAATATAGAATTAGTAGAAGCATCTTGATTGTTATAATCCATGTATTAAGAGTTCAATTTTTATTGTACACTTAGCTATGACTTTTTATTTCTTTAACTTTATAATATGAACAGGAGTTTTTGTTTTGTTTTGTTTTTTTGGTACCAGGGATTGAACCTGGGTCCTTGTGCTTGTGCGGCAGGCAGTGAAACCGAGCTAAATCCCCAGCCCTGAACAGGATTTTTGAAATGAAAGACGAATCAAAGTGATTGCATAATATGATGTTTTGATTATTTATAATGACCTTTTGTATATTTAATAACAAATACATACGTTACGAATTCATGATGCTAAGTGAAAAATACATACAAAATACTATAGAAGCCATTGATATGTTGTTATAAAATAAAACCAAAATGGTTCACCAAAACTAAGCAAGAATTATTTATGGAATCAAATCATGTTGTTATTCAAAATAATGTAAAAACACAAATTTAAAAAATTTACATCCTAATACTGATAAAAATATTTTTCCCTGCTTCTCTGTTTATAAAATATTATCAGCAACATAATTAGTGTACCAGACATTGTGATAAAAGGTGAAATCTTATTATTCTTCAACAAATTGAGCTAGTTATTACCTTACTATTCCATTTAACTCAATCCTTCAAAACAGTTCAAATAAACAAAATTTGGGATCTTCTCAAATTAATACCAGCCAGTGAAATATTAAACGAGTATAATTTGGGGAGCCGGAGATTTAGCTCAGTGGATTCACCGCCTGTTGTGCAAGTGCAAGGACCCGAGTTTGATCCCCGGTACCAAAAAAACCCCAAACAAACAAAAGAGTATAATTTGAAAATATAGTTCCAATACTATAACTAAAAGTTAAGTATTCAAGACATAAGAAAAGATTCTATATAAAGAATGTATGTCCAGTGCAGAAGGTAGTTGTGTGGATGCCTGCCATTGCATCAGTTTTTCCACCATTTGGTTACTAAGAATTTTTCCCATGCTATTTTAAAGACATATCAACAAATCATAATTTTGAATTTTTCTACAAAATTAGATACTTCCAACTTTCAGACAGAATACATAAAGAGTGTAAGTTCAAGCACTAAATGCAATAACCACAAGAGGTGGGCTTATGACAACCTTGCTCTTAAAGATATCAATAAAACCTCAATAAATTAGATAAACTATATCAAAGAGTCTTGCCTACCAAAGCTGATGACATGTGGCCATTTTCTCCGTTGGTCACTTGGCAACTGCAGCTGAGCTGCACACACACCTTGCCTGGGATATGAGATTTCACCAGAAAAAGAGAATACCAGCAGAAAACTGGCCCTCACACTAGACTGGTACCACAGACTAGAAGCTAGAGATAAAAACAGATGCATGGCCAATCTTCTCAGGACATTGGCCTATGCAAAGTGAAGGGTGGGAGGAATAAGATAGAGCAGTTTTCTGTGGCCTCAAAGCACACAGCAGACAAAGTATTACTACTCAGAGGGGGTATGCCCCCCAAGAGATCTGAACATCTTTGAAGCTGCATAAGGTGTAAACCTAAAGAACCAAGCTCAAAACCTCTACAGGACACAAACAGACCTCATGCAGTCTTTCAAGCCTGAAGGAAAAAGACCACATCTACTTCTGGGTTCTAAGAAACCATTGGATATTCATAAGACAAAAAAATAATGAAACACATGAAAGCTGATTCTTGCTCAAGTTGCAAGCTGGACTTCATGCCACTCAGTCTTAATGGATGAAGCTCTTGTCCCTTACCTTTTCCATCTAATAGCAAAGGGTCCTCTTCCTTGTTATACCATACCATCTGGCCCTTCAGGCTTCCTAACACACCACATTGAGCACACAACCAAGAAATCACAACACATTTAAATAGGAGCTGTAATTCAACCAGCAATTCATGGTAATAAGTAAATCTCTAAAATGATTATGGTCACTACTTTAAAAACAAATAAAAAGGGGACAATAGATTCAATATGTACCATTTTTATATATCAAAAATATATCCCATTAAGAATTAATCAGTTGGCTTAAAAAACTGGACTGTGTAAAGGACAATATTAATAAATTCTAAACACGGTCAGTAGAAAAATATCAAACTAAAAACTAAAGAATAGAAACAACAGATCACACACCATGCGACACATAGAGAATTCATATTAAGGCCAATGAGACTGGTACTTGGAGTTCCAAAAGGAAAGGAAGAGAGATCCAAGCACTATCCAAGGAGGAAATAGCCAGGAAATTCCAAAACTGAAATTAACTCCTTATTCAAGAAGTTCATCAGCCCTCAGAATAGAATGGAACACTATCTTTCTCTCTCTCTCTCTCTCTCTCTCTCTCTCTCTCTCACACACACACACACACACACACACACACACACAATCACATTAAATCAAAGTGTTGAAAACCAAAGGAAAAAAGGAAACCATAAAAGCAGTGGAGGTATAGGAAAGCAAAAAAATAAAAAATAAAATGTGGGAAAATCCAATTCCGGCTGTTTATCAAGGTATGAAGGGAGATTGAATTTAAAATGGTAATAATAAAATAATATAATAATAATAAAATCAGATTAAATAAGTCCTTGTAGATAATTTGCTAAGTAGTTTGCTATATACTAAAAAAAAAACCTCGTTTCATTTTACAACCATCTGAGATAAATATTATTTACTATTTCCTCTTAAATATTGAAAGCTTACTGGCCAACAATCTCACAATGCCTATGTGGCAGATTTAAGAAACAAATTCTGAATTGTAAATAGTTATGCTGTTACACTGCTTTCCTGCTTTATCCAAAGAAAAGATGAAAACAAAAACATTGGTGAAATGAGTTTCCTACAATATTATTCTTTTCCTTATTATCAGAATAATATGCAAAGATTAAGGTCGATGAAACAAAGGAAAAAAAAAAAGTGAATAAAGGAAACATCAACTACAATAAAACTACAATAAAACAATGAACCATGTCTGCCTATCCCAAACAGTGATAGGAATAGTGCTTGACCAAATCACATTTTTGCTTCTTCTTCTATTTGCTGACAAAGAAAGACTAAGAACAAGACAGGAGAGGCCGGGCATTTAGCTCAGTGGTTTTGCTGCCTGCTGCACAAGCACAAGGACCTGAGTTCGATCCCCGGTACCAAAAGAACAAACAAACGAACAAGACAGGAGATATTATGCTACATAGTTTTAAAACTTGAATTTCACACTATAATCCTAATGAATTGTAAGACAACCACTCCATATAAGTACTGAGTTACTAATAAAAATTGCATCATCTTTAATGTTTAAATAAAATATAAAATAAGAGAATAAATGTGAAACTGTTTCATTAGTATCTTAAAGCACAAATAAAAACCAAACAATATATCAGAATTCACAAAATGTCAAATGAGGAATTATAAAAGTTTATAATGTACAAAATACCAACTACGAAATTATCTTCTTTTAAAAATTAAAAATAAAGCCACGCCTGTAATTACAGCACTCAGGAGGCTGAACTAGGAGGATTATCAAGAATTGGAGGCCAGCCTGGGCTATGCAGTGAGTTAAAGGTCAGCCTGAACTATATAGTGAGACCCTGCTTCAAAAAAAAGATATAACAAAACATGGAATTATGACTTATCATTATATTAATGTACCACAAAACCATATAAAAATATAAAAAGTGTTTTTAGGAAAAGATTGGATACAGTAACTCTTACTGAGAGATACAAAGAGATAGTCACATTCTACTCAATACATTTTTAAGTAGTATGAGAATTATTTCTCACAGTCAATTTTTATTCTATAATAAATATTATATTCTGTCCAACTATTTATATACTTAGACTAAAAATGTTTGGGTGCCAGCTTACAAACATAAGGAGGTACAGAATTTGAAAAATTATTGCACTGGGAACTCAGCACCGTATACAGTGCAGTTGATATCCTTCCTAAAACTGTCCCCTGCCTTATAGAAATATTTCCATGAACAATCCCTGCTACTAGGAGGACAAGCTCTTCACCATGGCTCTGAGGGCACCCTGGGATGTGGCTGCTGCTTGTCTCGTTGAATTACTTATCTCTGTGTATATGTTACAGCAACCATGACTTCACTTCAGAAAAATCAAAGCTGGGCCAGGGATGTGGCTCAGTGGTGATGCACTTGTCTGGCAAGTACAAGGTCTTGAGTTTGATCCCCGGTACTGGGTGGGGGTTGGGGGGACAAGAGATCAAAGCTACCACAGTCGGATTCTATTTCACAGTCTCTTCACTTTCCATTCCTTCTACCTGGAAGACTCGTTACTGTCTTTTATTTTTCTTTTAGAAAAAAGAAAAATCTAGAATACCTATCTTACTCACTTCTATTGTTTCAACAGGTGTCTTCCAGAGGACACTTCATCGTCGTGTCATTAAGGGTCTGATCCTATCGTAGGAACTACCAGGAGATAGTAAACCCTTTAGGGAAAGTGGGAGTGGAGAGTTACATCATAAAGAGAATTGAGGGGAACTGTGGAACCCTGATCATTCCTTCTTTCTCTTGTCCTTTCTGGATGACACGGTAAGCAGTTTGTTCTATTAGATGCTCCCCTCACCATGTCATCTGGCATGCCCATCAAAGGCCCAAATCAATGAGTCCATTCTATCCTATACTGAACCTCCAGAGCTGAATCAAAATAAATCTTAGCTCTTTATAAATTATCTCAGGTATTTCATTATAGTGTTAGAAATCTGACAAACGTGAGTATGTACCACCTATTCCTAGAACTGAAAACTAGGCAAGACTCAGCAATATTGAGGTAAATTAATAATATGCATGAAGTTAAGGCAATTCAGTTACCTGACACATTCCGGACATAAAACACTCCGCTCTTCCACCAGTACAGTTAATCCCATTTACTCCTTATGAGACTTTTCTAAGAAAGTATTATTTCCCAAATATTTAGCACAGTATAATGAGTATCACAGGTTAAATAACTTGGGTATGTCAGTTCATAAAATGGCAGTGTTAGAAATCCTAATAATCCTGTGCTACAGCTTTATCCATTATGAACTATTACCTCATGTCCTTTACTATACTTTCATTTACTGTCTAATTTGATCCTCATAACAGTCTACATTTTATCACATCAGCTTTACTATAAGGAAACTAAGAACATCAAAAGATTTGTCAAAGGAAACAAAGCTACTTAAGGGACATTAACTGGGAACTCAAGTTTCCTTCGACAACCCTCCATATGCACAAACCAAATCAGAGATTTAAAGTAACTGACAAAAAAAACATAGCTGGATACAGAAAAGACTGAATTAAATGTACATCTATCAGATACTGATCAGATGAACTTTCCAACATAGCACATTGTCCCACTGCCAAAAGCTTAGGAGTTTATAATTGTCATAAACTTTCGGAGATATAATAAAGATTTGGGTTAAGGACATTAGCTGTGCTAACAACAACTTCAGTAGACCAAAGGGAGAGATGTAGTTTAGGATAAATGTGCCTATAGTTACAACACACCAATATCCTGTCATTGCTCCAAAGGGGTGCAGAAATCATGACTGCATACATATATTCTTTGAGTTGCATGAAGAATAATCCTACTTCATAATACTTAGTACTATTTCAAAGTACTTTCTCATGTTCTAGTACATATAAGTAAATCATTAAAGAATCAAGATAAAAAATTTAAATACTTCAAAAAGATTTATGTCACTAGAAAATGGTATATTAGGAACAGGAAAATCTTTGTAATGTGTATACTTACATGATCTTCCAGCAAACAAGAAAGAAAAAAAGACTAAAATACTTGAGAAGTCAAGTAAGAGTATCATGATTTTCTTACCCAAACAACATTGTATTAGTCACTTTCCAATCACTGGGACAGAATGACGCCCACAACATAAAGGAGGAGAGGTTTATTTTGGTTTATGGTTTTTGGAGGATTCAGCCTACAATTGGTTGGCTCCAAGGTATGGTGGAAAGGCTGTTCAACAAATGGCAGCCAGAAAGAAGAAAAAGAGGAGCAGGGGACAAGAATATGCCCTTCTAGATCAAGAGATGGAGGGATGTGCCGGGGATTTGGCTCAGTGGTTCCACTGCCTGCTTCACAAGCACAAGGTCCCCAGTTTGAGCCCCGATACAAAAAAAAAAGAGAGATGGAGGGAGGAGAAAAGGTGTGAAGGGAAATGGGATGAAAAAAGAATTTAAATGTGTTAAATATATGTTCCAACTCCCCACGATGAATGTGTGCTGCAAACATGTACAAATAAAAATAAAAGCAAAAAGGGAGGGAGAAAGAAAGAAAGAAAGAAAGAAAGAAAGAAAGAAAGAAAGAAAGAAAGAAAGAAAGAAAGAAAGAAAGAAAGAAAGAAAGAAAGAAAGGCAGACAGACAGGCAGACCCTTCCAGGTCAAAACCTTAGAAACCTGCCTCTAACCAGGCCCTACCTCCTACCAGCATATGTAGCCACTAGCACCCCCACAATCCAAATACCTTCCAAACACACCAGGCTTGGAGGACATTTTAAGACTTATACTATAACAAACCAGGCCACCTTGATCTGCTTGCATCATGCTCAGAGTTAAAATAATGAACATTTAAAAACTTAAAAACAGTAAGTTCTAGATAATATCAAAAATACAATTTATATTGACTTCTTTACCTCTACCTGTGTTAGGTAGAAACAACTTATAATGAAGCATCTTAATTCCCACCTAACTGCTCATACATGAGCAGGAAAATGTTGCTTGGGCAACAGATGGCAGGTCTCTATTCCAAAGTACCACAAATTTTAGTGGTAAATTTTTTACATTTCTCCTCCTCTTATTACAAAAAATAGAATGTGTGGAAAATAAAAGACAACTGTAGTATCAAAAATCCTGTAACACTAGATTTAACAGTATGCTTATGTTGCGGTCTGTTTCTAAACAATTTCCATTGGAAGTATAAGTAGGTATCTATCTCTATCAGTACAACTATAAATAGGAAAGTATAAATCAGACTACATGACAGTTCAAGTGGAGAATTTAGAAGCAAAAAGCAAAGACTTTCAACAATATATGACAAATTCAATTATTTATTCAGACTTAACTATGGTAAAAACAATCAAATTTTTATAATGCAATCAACTCAGATTTTTAAATGGCAAAAGATGATGAAAGACAAGATCATTTTCATTACAGAAAGTTTGAGCTAAGATCCTAAATGAAAAAAAAAAAAGCACTCTGATCATGGTGGTGACTGTGTTCTAGCAGTGTTTCACCATACAAAAAAGCACCTTCTATAACAAAACAGAACATCAACATACAGGAAAAGAGGTTGTTTTTAAAGTAAATTGTTGTTATAAGGTAACTTTTAATTTGTGTACATAATGTAAATTGCTACAGTGAATGTGTGTCAGGTCACAGAAACAACAGTAGCTGAATTCAGATGTGACCCAGCAGCCCAGGTGTTCAGGAAAAGTGCTGTTAACAGTGAGGATTGATGATCTAATCAAACTGTCACAGCCAGATCCTAGGCAGGGTGGTTGGAGGGAAGTGGAGGAGGATAATATTCAGAAAGCAAGCAAATGCTTAGTGTTACTTTAAATTGATGCTGACATTTTCAATTGTGAAAAGAAATTTTTTCCTAAGTAATATAGGAAACAACTCAGCTAACCTTCCGGAGGATATCAGATAATCATAGTAGGTTGTTGTGCAAAAGCTAACTTCTCAGAAATGTGGGCACATATGAAAAACAAATAATCAGACATTTTTAGAGATTTACTGTAGTAATCAACATTTTAATTACTTTCTGTTTTCTTACACGTACAGTACCACTGAGATGAATATTCTCTCCATGTACAAACAAAGCAATATTTTTAGCCTGGTATTTGCATCGGGTGGTAAAAAATTCCCATAAGAATACAAATAACCAAGAGTCACGTGCTGATTTATCTAAAACTTCTAAAGTCATGTGTTAATTAGAGTAATTAATATGTTCTTTCCTGATAATGCTATGCACTTGTCACATGACATGTATATAAAAACTGTGATTGGATACTCAGTTTTTTAAAAACTGGCCAGCCCTGAAATATTAAGAGTTGCCTTTTCTGTTTTGTTTGGCTTGGTGCTGGTGACTAAACATAGAGCCTCACGCCTGCTAAACACACATTCTATCCCTAAACTCCATCCCAGGCACAAGACGCTTTTTTGATTTGTTTGTCTTAATTCACTGATAATAAAAAATTTATAAAACACATTACCTACTTTTTAAAATAACATCTCGTCCCAGAAAATCATTACACTGGTCTGTAAGTACATGATAATTTAGAAGTAATTCAAGTGTGCAAAGAAATATTCTCTACAAAAAAGATTTTTCTGTTAGATAGCAAAATATGCCCAGATTGAACTGAAGTAAGTTCTGAGCCAATGTTCTCACTACAGGTTACATCAGTTATTAAATGTGCTCACAAAGACTTTGGATTGGAAACACCCGACACATTCCTGATACTCATATATTCTTGGCAACATCCTGAGCTTTCTAGATGCAACCTTTACTCTGCAGCCAAGGACAATCAAGTTTGTTAAATTGGTTCATGTTTTCAAGCCATGTTATAAAGCATTCTCGTGAAAATTTTTCGCTCCGTCATTTCTGACCTTTTTGAAACCATGCCCCTGTATGTATTAATATTGATAAAAACCACATTATATCTGTCATTCACAGCAGACACACAGACCCAAGGTAACACAACATGGTTTCCCTGGTCCTCATGACATATAAATATGACAAAAGTAGAAATGAACTTTCTTTTTCATGTGGAAGCAGAAGCTTATATATTTTCTGATAAGACTGATCCATTCTTTGAAACTGTTCTAATGAAATGATTATATCTAATCAGATGTAAAGGAAACCACATTTATGTGGCAATTCAGAAAATCAACTTAAATTGCTAATGTAAGTAAAATGTATCAAATTTTTCTCCAAAAAGTAAACTGAACCCTTGATAATACAAAATTAATTTTGACATTTTCAGTTCATTATAGAGAAAAATATCATAGACAGTCTTCATGCCTGCTGATTAGCAAACTTCTTTTCAGAAAGTAGAAACTGGCTGGGTCTCAACATCTAGGTCTCAGTATGAACCAGGGACTGAATGAAGAGGAGTATCACCACTGGGGCAACACTGTTAGTAAGAAAAAGCTTCCCACCACCACAAAGCTGGTTACAAGTATTTCCATAAGAGCAAAGGATAGGGGAGGCAGCCTTCTATCAGCTCAAAGCAGTTCAGGATTGGATGAAGCATCTGAATGCAGTGTAGCTGTACAGCTTTCCTTTGACTTTGACAGGTGATACAAGTGGCTCAGAGTGTGGTAAATATGGACCTAGCCATCACTTGCTGTCATGTCACCCACAAAAAATCAGGAAAACTCATGAATTATCTTTTCAAAGGAAACATATAATTATAACAATTAAAAATGTGTAATTTCTCAGTTTTATATGGCATGAGAAACCCTAGAATTCCTGCAGACCGGTTAAAAAAAAAAGTTCTGCTGTTGGTTGACTGATTGCTAGATTTGTGACATACACTGAATACTGGATTTATTATTGATCTTTACCTGACAGTTTATTACAAATTTAAATATTAAAGTTTTTCTGAAACATCAATTCAATGAAACATATATAAAATAAACTTAACAGACTGAAAAACATTCAATTGTAAGTAATACATTAAGTATTTTTTTCTTCTACTGGATAATCACTATTCAATATTTCAAACACAATAATATTTGACAAAACTTTCTTTCTAAGCATTATTAACAACAAGAAGAAGGAATAGTTAACAGAAGGATTTTAGAACTGAATTGAATCAAAGCGAATTCAAAATTTCTTTGAAATTTGATGTTTTTAAATTTTGTTACAAAATTTTGCATTGCTGATAGAAGAATGAAGTGGAAGACCAATCAATGGTAACAACATATGAATGTCTTGATCACAGTAGTGCCAGCTGTGGAATTTACACTAGGGAAATAACTTGGAAAAGATTTATATACAGCATTGTTTGCATGGTAAAAACTTAGAAATGTTTTAAACTAACTCATGTCATCGGGATATATATAAACAACAGATTGTAGGGGCATTAAAATTATATAAATCTGTGTTTATAAAATGATACAGAAAAGTCCATAACATATGAACTAAACAAAGTAATCTGTAAAACGCTATGTATAAATTTATAGTGTGTAGTTATATACACATAAGAGTTGATAGATATTTCCCCTGAGAAAATATTACAAAAAGGTATGAGTGATTATTAGTGATGACACTTGTGATTCTATTTACCTTATTATTTATACTTGTAATAGGTTAAGTTTTTAACAAGCAAAATAAAATGTTTTACTTTTTAAAACAATTTTGACATTAAACAAAAAGGAAAAAGAAATAACTATATGTACTTTTAAGGAAGAGTAATTTCTTCTAGTAAGATCATGTGATATATGATTTTGAAGGACCTTTGCACTTTTAAGATTCTTGGAATATTTATTGTCTATACAGAGTAATTCACACTCTCCTCCTGTCATTTCCACAACAAGTGGCATAAATTAAGAGGTAACTGGAAAAGATTATAGGGGTTCACTGCTGTTATAGGAGGCTCCTCCATGCGGAATACATATGCTACTACTGCAATTCTGTCTACTATACTGTATCTCTGGAATCAAATGCAACTGAAACAGGATAGTCACATGTGTGTCTGCTATGTGTTATAAAATTTTGGTTGAATAACTAAATTTCATCTTAATTACAGGATGTATAAGTCTGTATTTATAATACATTAAAATTGTTTTTCAGTTTTACAATATGATTAAATATACTCAGAAAATATAAAATTTAATAATTCAGAGCTCTAATAAACAATGAGAACATTCTATTTCATTTAAAGTTTCATTGGTAATATTACATTGCTATTTTAATTGTTCACGTTTATGATATCCTAAATTATTTATAATATAAATTGAATCTGGTATAATGATCAAAAAGTAAATTGCCAATAAAAATCAAAACATAAAAGAAATTAAGATTTATAAATCAATCTTACTATAATAATTTATAAATGAATATCATATAACTTTGACCAAAGAATAAAATGACAAGCTGAATGTTTCATGCTTTTCAGCTAATGATGCTTTATCATGCTCAAGATAAAACAAAAAGTTAGCAGCTGATCAGAATAAAACTTTATAAGCACAAAATATCATTATTTCACCGTATTAAAAACAGGAACTATAGAATATCATCAAAAGTACAAACTCATTTTCTAACTTGCTTTAATAACAAATCAAAGGAAAGTAAAATCTAACAAAATACTAAGCCCCTAAGGGAAACTTTCAATCTTCATGAAGCCTTTTTGGAAACATCAATATATTACAAATAAAAAATTATTCTGGTCTGATGAGTTTGACTATCAACAAGCTGTGTTTGAGTTACAAATAAGGGTTCTAATTATTTCATTCCTGGAGTAACAAACTGACTTCCTATATAAATATTTTCATATTGGTGACAAATTACTGACAAATGAAGTTATCTGAAAATAAAAAGAAACCCACCATATTCATCATAGGAAAATTTCTAAGATAGTGTTCTATCCAGGCATTAAATTACATTGCTGATCAACTATTTCAGTACATAAAATAGAGTGAAAACAGCAAATGATAAAGACTGGTTTTAGGCTTTTGTTCATCACAGCAAAACAAAATGTGTGTATTTAAGTCAAGTGTAGTAGCATAAACTTGCAATCCCTGATACTCAAAAGGGTGAAGCAGGAGGATCACTAGGCAAGTCAGCAAGCAATACCCTGTATCAAAATAAAATAATACAAACAATACAAAGGCATGGAGCTGAGGGTTTCCTGGTTTTAATCCTCAGGACCTAAAAACCAACCAAAACCAAAAAATATACACATACATACATTACTTTTTTTGCAACTGCTCTTATTCCTAAAAAGAATTTAAATAATAAGAGAAACTTCAAGATGGTAAGGAAAACATGAATTGTAGAGGGCAAAAGGTTAAAAGTTCATTTCCATTAAGTAAAACTACAAGAAAGCAAGGACATAAGATCAAAGATCTCAACAATTGAAGAAGACAGGGAGTGGGGGGTTGACTAAAGTTTTGTTTGTTGGGAAAATCTGAGAATAAAAATAATATGAGAATAAAGAAAATCACAG
>NW_004624806.1:5889350-5917227 GCF_000247695.1 Heterocephalus glaber
AAAACATCAAAAATGGTTATATTCATTTGGTTTCAGATAAAATATGCTGCATGTGCATGTTTATTTTGCAGTTAGCCCCATAATCTAAAATGCACTGTCACACATTTCTTTACACTAAATGGAAAATATTACATCTGTATTTGCCAGTATGTTTTTATGAAATTCATCTAATATGCTCAAAAAGAGACATGATTTATAATCTATATCCCAACAAATGCTAATTATAATGATGATATCCTTGAAAGAAAAAAATCTATAACTTTTTAAAGTTGCATCATTATAAAAAGTTTCTCAGTAATATGATGCAGACTAAAAACAAGCATTTCTTGTTCATTTCTATAAATATACTGTTTCTATTTATTAGATATTCTTTTCATCATAAGTATCTCAAAGGAGTAAGGGATTTATGTTTCATAAATACATTAAGTTGTTCATAATTCAACATTAATTACTAAGATTAAAAGCGCTGGAAAGTAATTAAGCACTACATATTCATTTACCAAAAGCTCTCCCATGAAAGAACACAGCTCTTTCTATGAAATCATAGTGCTTGTTTTTGCCAAAGAAAAATGGAATTATATTAAAAATATATAGATACAGACCATTTTTAAATTACCAAATGTTTGATTAGAGAAAACTCATTCTGAAACTCTTTTCACATTTATGAAATATGAGTTCCTTTAAAGTCTATCATTGTATGATTCTATATTATTCCATAATAAACATATGGTATTAGGACAAATTGAATATAGTAAACCACTAGCATTTCCAAGGCATATATATTGAGATCTTTAGAAAGCCCTATAGCCCTTTTCCCCTGAAAAGAGGAGGCAAAATACTTCTGATAAAATTAAATGAACCTTTTAGACCTTTAGTAATTCTACAAATATAGTCTAAGTTCTTAATAAAGCTATGATGTGAGTAAAGAAAAAACTGCACACTAATCTATACAATTACATACTTAATACAGCAACATCAATCTCTGTAACCAAAACAAACAATGTTGTCATTGGATAATGGAATCTGCTAGAAGAGTAGATGTGTGAAGCCAGTCACTTGCTCTACATAGCAAGATGAAACCAGGCTGGCAGGATTCTGCACTGTCCTACCATTCTGGTGGCACTTCTATATCAAAGTCAAATGAAAAGGCAGATGAAATTAGGATCCAAACTGAAACAAAACAACTGCAAAACAGATCATAGTAATAAACCAAGCACAAGGGGCATTTCAGAAAAAAAGTTATTTCTGGTTGAAAGTCACAACTAGCAGCAGTTATATTTGGATTAAAATGTCTTAAGCAATGGAACTATCTTTATGAGGCAAGGCTGATCTGGGCCGTGTACTCCTAGCAAGATGGGTGGAGCCAGCAGTCAAGAGCCTGAATCCGGCTGTTGGTTTTTCTTCTTGAGTCAGTTTCTTCTTTAGGCTGAACAACAGTTGACTCCAATCCTTCTCCTCTAAGAAGTTCTTATTCTGAAGAAAATGCTTTCACAAAACATGGCTCACCAGAGTTCCTGCCACTGTCCAACTTCATACAAAGAGAAAATCTTTCTAAAATGCTCAAATCAAACAATTCTCTTCACAGAAGTGAGCTAAATTGCCTTTCAAGTTATTTTACCACTTCTGTTTCATATAAATTCTTACAATAAACACTAATGATTATCTAAAAGATGACTCTGTTGACAGGCAAATGTTTTCCATTAATCAACAGAAAAGTCATCTTTGAATAATAGTTTTCTTTTCCACTAAATGGGATTTTTTTTGCTACTTGAGGATTAAATTAAATTTTTTTTGTTTACACATCAAGCATACTGGGTACACCATTTGAAAGTGGGAAATTATGGTCTTGCCTCAACACACAAAACTAAGTTAGAAATAATTTTTGGTTACCATGATGCATATCTTATTTTCATTCATTCATTCAGTAATATAATGACTACCTGTAAATTTACCACCAAACTGGAATACTAGAAAATTACATTCTAGATTTTAATTTACCCAAACCTTCTACTTCTAGGTAAGAATGATTACAGTCTCAATTTTTTCATATTTTATTTTCATTATCAACTCTGAAAGTTGGATTTTTTTTATTAAACTGTTTTATTTTTATTCACTTCTTTACGGCATTACATGCCTGTGATGAGTAGAGCACAATAAATAAAAGTGCTCTGAAGTTTGTGCGGTGGGCTCTTGCTAGCCAAAGATGAGCGCTGACACAGTGGCTTCTAAACATGCCTAATTCAAACCTCAATTTCTATAGAAATTTACATTGTGCTCTTGTCACTCAGACATAAACAATGTTAGAATGTTGAATCTGAAAAAGTCAACAGCTTATTATACAAATAAAAGACCTCTACAGATGAAAGAATATTTTCTACACTCTGAAGGAGACACTCAGCCTCTGTGCACTGTAAAGGAGCTGCTCCATGACAGACTTGGGGGAGGACCCTCGGCCAGGCCCAAGGTGAGCAGCTAAGCTCTCAGTGGGTTCACATGGTTGTCTTTCACATAATGTTTTTGTTTTGTTTTTCTTTTTTGTCTGATTCATCTAAAAGGCAGAGTTAATGCTAAGAAAACCAAAGATAAAGAAATTAGTTTGAAAAATAAATAAGAAGGTAATTTCAATTGTCTTTCAATACACTAAATCTTTGAAATACACATATCTAAATGCTGTTACTATGAATACTAATAAAAATAATAGCACTGGGATAATTCCTCACATGAAAATTTTTCCTTATTTTCAGAATCCTGTTATCATATTAACAACATAACATGGAAAAAAGGTAAGGACATCAATTTTAAAAGGAAACTTGTAATTTGTAATTGTAACTGTAATTTGCTATCTACAAAAATGTCTGCCCCATCCAGTGTCCAAGAATATATCGGATAGCCATAGGGTATAATCACAAATACGAAATGAGAAAAAAAATCAAAGCCAGACATTATTATTTTAGTTAACTTAAAGAAAATTTAGATCTAATTTAAATAAAAATTTTCATATTCATGTTCTGCTGAATCTGCTATTTCCATTATGCTTTGCTCTGCCAGATTAGCATAAAAAAGAGGAATGAAAGTATTTAGATCTTTGTAACAGAAAAGTTCTTAAATGTCTTTTATTTAAAAACAAGTTTTCTTAAAATTATGAAATGGTGTACACACCTAATTGCAATTTGGTATGTGTAAAGTCCTATCAGATTTACTCATCTTACCCAGAAAGGAGAAGGGATGCATGCATGCTCAGCATCACAGGAGAGAAAACCACACTGAGGCTGGCTCATTAAAAGGCAGTTCCCAGTAAAGGGAAAAAACTATGCTGGTTCACAATAGCTTTTTCATATAGTGATTGTAAATCAGGAACCAGACTAATTAACAACCTTAAAATTTTCAGTGAATATTTTAATACCCTAAATCCATCAATATTTACTCAATATCCACCATTCTCTAAAAAGATCAAAGAAGGAAAAATGAGGAACATATTCTCAAGAAATAATCTATCTAGGCCTAGGTTCGATCCCTAGAACAGGGGAGGGGGGTGGATTAACTAGTCTGGAGTCAGTTACATACATCTTTTTAAAAAGAAAACAAAATAGAATGTGTACATTAGCCTTCTAAGTAATAGGAAGTGATTATTTAGGATGAGGATATAGAGATGGCTTTGCAGAGTGAGTCAAAATTCGAGGTTTGAAAAGAATAAACACACTGACCTGGTATGAGATGAGGAAAAGTAGCTTTCAGCAGAACAGTGCGAGAAAATACTAAACAAAGACTGCTGAGATGTCTTCTCATTCCACCTTGATCCTCCTCCTTATACTGAGCTTACTATGCCCTGCTTTATATAAGGAATTATTATTCACAAAACAAGAAAAGAGCACAATTCAATTTTTAAAAAGCCAGAAGTGGGAATTTCTTTGAAAGCAGATTTTTATATTGACATCATATGCTAGAAATAATTTCTAAATAAAAGTAGGTGATTCATGCAAAATTAACAATATTTGACTATTTTAGACCTGTTAAATGTTGATTTTACCTGATTCAACCTGAGGAGGTGCTAGTATCTTAGTATCATGCAATGTCATGACTCTTTTGAAAGAGATCAACTAAAATGAAAGATGTTTTACAGATCTTTACTATGACTAAAAGACCAAGATGTTTCATACGAAGCATTAATGTTAGCCTACTTTCCACTTGTGAGTCTAGGTGTGAGAAAACACCATAAGGTGAGCAAAGAATCCCCTTGCTCCATGCTCACAGTAGCTCATACACTAGCGCAAAGACTAAGAACGGTGGAAAAGACTGCCTTAAAAAATAATCTACAGAATAATCTACACATCATTTTTCCTATTATAGCACTGTGGTACAATGAAATATAAATATCGTGTTTCTCATCTGTTAAAATGCATGGTCAAATTACTTTGATGCCACTTGACAAAAATTACTTCTGAAAGGTTCTGTTTCCTGAAAATTCTTCATGACAATTTTTAATTCACTTTTATAAGCAACCACCAAGACATCATGAATATAAAGAACCTCTCACAAAAAATCAGTACTGTACAATGAAACTGTATCAAAGTTGGTAATTAAGCATAATTGAAGGCTGCAGAGAACATATAGGGCTTTGTTCTCTTTAATTCTGGCACTGACTGGGAATTAAAGATAAGCGCTAAAGGCATATTTTAGTCAGAGTCCAGATGTATAAGCCTCAGTGCTCTAAAAGTAATTTAAGTGAAATAAAGAAAACAATGGCCAAAAAATATTCTAGATGCCAGCAGGAGAAAACACTTATATTCTTAAAAAATTTAAAACAGCAAATATTTTTATTGCTAAAATTTAAGGTCTCTACTGGACTACAAGATAGCAAGGAAAATGCCCTGAAAGTTAATTTGCTGCATCAAATAGCAATACATTATTACATGTAAAATCAACTGGAACATTCATACTAGTAAATGTATATACCTCAATACTACAGAATTCAATTTTGTAAGACAATGAAAGTCAGTAAAATAAAATAAATCATTTTTGTAAAGATAATCAGAGTAGTATATATATAGTCTAATAACTCACTAGATGACATTACTATAGTATAACATTATCATAATACAGGAAGTATGTCATGATCTGGGTTGCTTTTTGGGGAGACGGCAGTGGTAGGACAAAGAAATTTCTAACTGAAACACACACACACACATTGTTTATTCTCTAATGTTCAATAGTAATATAATACCTGCTAAATCCCTGGCCCTTCAATAGTTATCTAATACAAAAGAAGACAAATTGAAAGAATAAAGAAGAAAAGTATTTAAAGAAGATATGGGATTTAGGTTTGGACTTGAAACAAAGGATTTGGAATGGGAACCACAAGAGGTCGAATTTTGGTGGGTTGGAGAATGTGCAGAACCAAAGTAAACCAGGTAAAAGTTAAGGGAAATAGTTTGTCCTACAATTTATTAAAAGGCTAATTTGTAAGTGGAAATGACTTAAGAGGATGAAGAAAACTAAATGCATGACAGAGCAAGGAAGAGTCCAGGCAGCAGCGCAGGGAGAGAAGAGGGAGTTCAACAGTTCCAATCCAGCTGCCTACTTTCTTTCCCCAGAACTGGACTTCCACACTGACAGTTACAATTCCAAAGAAGTTCTTAACTACGTTGGCTTTTTTTAATGCTCAGAGTAAAAGATCACTGGTAGCAGTCAAACTCCTCTTCAGCCACATTCCCAATCTTATCCTCACATTTCCCAAACCCTCCCTCAGTGAAATCCTTTCACTGGTTACCAATTCCTAAAACAATGTACACACCTCTTGGATCAGAGTTCTTCCCTGCTCAAGCCTCACTCAAGGTCCTTGAGAGAGAACCATGTCATTGGCATATTTCATAGAGGCCTTCAATATGCTCTCTCCCTGTGCTGCTCTTAGGCCAAATTTCACATGAAACATGACTCTTCAAAAAGGGCTTTCCAGGGTTGGGGATCTGGCCTAGTGGTTTCACTTCCTGCCTTGCAAAAAGGGCTTGCCTAAATCCCTAAATCCACCTTAAAGAAACACCTTTTCCATCCACTCCCTGGAATACCTACTGCTCTTTCTTTCTCGGGCCTAATAATTGTTTCTTTTTCTTAATGTAGTTTTT
This sequence comes from Heterocephalus glaber, assembly GCF_000247695.1. Next base: position 5,895,470 of record NW_004624806.1, read on the forward strand.
GTCTCTCTTGTTTTTACCTTCTGCTCATAAAGATCAAAACTAAGGTCCAAGAGAACAAAGGTTATGTCATCTTCAAACACTGCATGCCATCTAAGTCTTGAAACATAGTAGTAATTGTCATGAATGTTCATAGAAAGAATAACTAAACTGGTGATAAATGAGATGTTCTTATTACCATTCTCCATAAAATCCCTCAAGCAGGGTTGCTTGTTTCCTCTCCTAAATATTTTGACATATTATAGATAACTAATAACCAATATTTTCTAAAGAATAAGAATCATATAATATTCATGTTTATTAACATGCCAAGGAAAAAATGTCATGGAAATCTGTTGGCTTAAAATGAAAGAATAAGCACTAGAAAAGTAGAAAAAAAATCCTAGTTTCCATGATATAGCCTGCTAACATTTAAAATATTGCACCTAGTATAATGAGAATTTATTGTAAAGCAATAAATACATTATTTTATCAATGTAACAAAGATAAACTAAAAGAAGCAGTATTTTTTTTTTTTTTGGTACTGGGGATCAAACTTGGGACCTTGCACTTGAAGAAGCAGTATTTTTGATAGATCCAGAGAGCAAAACTTCCAGTGTAAAAAGTATGGAACTTTCCCTTCCTTTTATGGAAAGTACTTATTAGCTACACCTGTGTAGCAAACTTTAGGAGCAAGCCTTCTTGTAAATAACAGAAATTTTTGAGAAATGAAAAGCACCACTAAGGTAGTTCACAGAAGTGTACAAAATTTTCACACAACAGGATAGGGACATTTTTTTTAAAGTACCTAGTTATAGGGCAACACAGTGCCAAACACAGTGCCTCAAAACCAACTGGCTAAAGATATATGCACTCTCAGAAAAATATTGACTTGACTTTTTAAAAATTACTATTGCAAAACTGCTGTTGAATTATGTGGGCTTTGATTTATGTGAGGTTGTTAAAATACATCGCTCACATAAAATGGAACTTCCCCATAAGGGAAAAAAAGATGAAACGAAATAACAGTAGTAAATAAAACACATTCCCTGAAGTCCTTCCCACTTGCAGGAGATGGATCACAATTTTGGCCCTGAGCTTCCCAGCAGTAAACATAAAGAGGAAAACTCAATTATATACATGATTCGCTAGTACCCAAGACTAAAATGACAAATTGTTACAGAAAAGCACAACTTCTTGGAATAAAGACCAGAAAGAAGTCACTTCCCTGAGTCTTGCAAGCAAGATACAACATATTGTCATGAACAGTATCTCAAATTCTATATTTAAATTAAAGATGAGTTCTATAAGTTTCTTTCTTAAACCATTTATTATCATAATAAGTATAAAATTGGTAGGGTCGTGCTTGAGGGAGAAAATAATACAGCAAATAGGATCTATCTAGTAAATGGAACGATTGAAGGATAACTGAAAGCACATACAGAAATGAGTAGGAGGAGTGTGTATTTAGGACAAAACAGTTGTCTAATATATGTAATCCAGATTTTCCACAGGGCTTGACTATGCATTAATGCAGGAGTATGCCTGGCATTGCTTCCTGAAAGGCAAGAAATCCATTCCAGGGTGAGCTGAAACACAAGGCTTTCCTCTATCCCACAGGGAACACAAAAATCACAAAATCACAAAATTCTATACCACAAGTACTTTTCATAACTTTCACCCAAATAACATACCAAGTAGATGTTAGAAAATATGTATTTCAGTGGTAACATACTGTTCACAAAGCAACCAAAAAACTCTAAATTATCAATGCAATTTAGAAAAACTTCCCAAATCTTGGCAGGATAGCTTTGGCGGAAAATGTAACTCTTCTCCATTATGTACCAATAATTTGTTAAAGTTTGTAAAATATAGAAAGAAATTTTCTAAAAATACTTAACACTGGCTACTGATGAGCTGATGTGAAACAGACAGAAGTGCATAAATGCATTAGATTCCCTAAATTATCCCTCATGGGGGAAAAGAGCAAAAGAAAAAAAGGTTCAAAATTGTGGATAGAAAGGAAGAAATGAGACCAATAAGTAGGGGGTGATAAGCCTGAAGCCTTGGAAAATGAATGTAGAACAACTTAGTCAAAAGCAAGTTATGTCTTTAAAATGGACAATAAAACTATAACTTAATAGGAATTAAATCATGCATTATGAAAAGAATCTTTTCTAATATTAAAAAATTTAATCTACTCCACTATATCTCATTCAAGGTTTCTGTAAAATGTATTATTTCTCTTTTTTCATTAATTTTATTGGTACATTTTAGGTATACAGTATGTTTACATTCATTATTGGGAGTTTGTACCTTTACATAATGTATCTTGGTTATTTTTTCCCCATTCCCCTGCCCTCCCTTCAACCCCTCCACCCCTCTCTATTTACAAAGACTTTGTTTCCATTTTTTCCTTTTCTCATATTTATTCCTTTCCTTTCTTTCCTTTCCCCTACTCCTCTCATTTCCCTTTCCCCTCTGGACCTTTTCTTCCCATTTCACATTATCTATTATATGCTTTGATCCTTATTTACACTTTCAGTTCTCACACCAGAGAAACTATTTTGTATTTACACATCTATGACCTATTTATTTCACTTAAGAGTCTGGCCTCAATGTGCATGGGCAGCTGAAATGAACAGACATTTCTCAGACAAAGAAGTAGAAATGGCAAATAAACATAAAAAAATGTTCAACATCACTGGTCATTAAAGAGATGCAAATGAAAACAAAGCTGAGATTCCACCTCACCCCAGAAAGAATGGCTGCTATCATGAAATCAACCAATAACAAATGCTGGCGGGGCTGTGGGGAAAGAGGAACCCTGCTCCACTGCTGGTGGGAGTGTAGACTGGTGCAACCACTGTGGAAATCAGTCTGGAGATACCTCAAAGACCTAGGACCTGAAGTCCCATTTGACCCCGCTATTCCTCTGCTGGGTACGTTCCCCAAAGAATTTAAAAAATCATACCACAGTGATATATGTGTACCCATGTTCATAGCAGCACAGTTTGTAATAGCTGAAACTTGGCAGCAGCCCAACTGCCCATCAACTGGAGACTGGATAAAGAAGATGTGGGTTTTTAATATAAGAATGGAGTACTACTCAGCCATAAGAATGAGAAATCAGAGACATTTATAGCTAAATGGATGCATACTGAGGCAATACTCTTTAAGTGAATAAATAGGACACACATGTGTAAATACCAAATAGTTTCTCTAGTGTGAGAAACAAAGTGTAAAAAAGGATTAAAAGGTATAATAGATGAATAGATGAATGTCATTATATTGTATACCTAAAATGTACCAATAAAATTAATATTTTTTTTAAAAAGAACCAACTCTTTGATTCATTGATTCTTTGTATTGTTTTCTTAGTCTTGATTGCATTAATTTCTGCTCTGATCTTTATAATTTCCTCCCTTGTATGAGCTTTGGGCTTGACTTGTTCTTCTTTTTCTAGAAGACTGAGGTTCAAAATTAGGTTGTGTACTACAGCTTACTCTGTTTTTCTGATATGGAAACTCACCACTATAAGTTTCCTTCATAGGACTGCTTTCATTGCATCCCATATGTTCTAATATATTTTATTGGTATTATCATTTACTTGTAGAAACTGTGCAATTTCTTCTTTAATTTCATTTGTGACTCATTGTTCAGGAGGATGTTGTTTAATTTCCATGTGTTTATGAAGTTTTTGTGGCTTTTTTTGCCACCGATTTCCAATTTCATTGCACTATGGTCTGATAATATGCATAGGATAATTTCAGTTCCTTTGCATTTACTTAAGCATATTCTCTGAGCTAATATATGGTCTATTTTGGAGAATGTCCCCTGTTCAGCTGAGAAGAATGTGTATTCTAATGAGGACTAGAACACTCTGTAGACATCTACTAAGTCCATTTTTCAAAAGTTTGGTTCATTTCTGATATATTTCTTTGTTGACTTTTTTTCTCTAGTTGATCTGTCTATATGTGACAGTGGGGTATTGACAACAGCTGACCCCACATTTTAAGTGTCTGAGAAAAAATGAGAAGCCAGCACAAATTTCAGGGCTCAGATTTCCTCCTCTTGGTGTCAGCTGTGCTGAGAATAAGGCTCTAGCTGGGGCAATCACATAAAAAGATGCCTCCAAACATTGATTCACTGAAAAAATACCTAAATTTGATATGAATGTTACTAGTAAAGGCACAAGTATATTTCCTTTGGTTGTGAAATTATTTAATGTTCACACTTTATGATGCATTATTTAATATAAAGTCCTCTATTGATACAGTAGTTCCATGACTGAACCAGTCTTCCTAAGGTGCTACTGACACAGATATTTCCTGATGGCATTCCCTCCCCATGTACACACACATCAGAAAGCATTGTATCAAAGGGAACATTCTGAGAAAGCCATTTCCCTCCTCCTGTTGACAGTTATCCAAAGCCCAGATGAATCCAGGCAATTAGCCAGGCAATAAACCATATATGTCACCCATTTCCGGTATCGCATGCACCTGGCATTCACAGAAGATACATTTGCTATCCCTGCTCCAATTGTGATAATTGAGGATAAGCTCCTTTTTGTAGGTTACTGAGTAAATTCAAAGCGTGATAAAGATACTTTGGTTCACTTAAGGAGAGTATTACTCATCTAAGGAATACTTTAAAGTGAACTTGCAAATTAATTGGCATTTATCATTTTGGAATGTGAATTGAATGTGGGCATATTTTTTTTATATTTAAGTGTAAAAGCCCTCAAAAATACTATCGTATACTTCTTTACAATGATAATGCAAATTTAGGAACAAAAAAACAACATTTTTTTATAAATGCAATCACTTTAAAAGTTCAAGGAACCTCAAAAATATTTGAAAATATTTAGTTTTCTGTTTCTGTTGCTAGTCATGCTGGCAAAATTTACTGGTTCATCAAGCTTTACAGTACAAGTATATGAATTTAGTTTTAATAAATTATAATTTTTGCATATATCAGTCAAAGCACAAGGCCTAAATAGCTGCAAACAAAATGCATTATTAACTTAATTGCCACAACCTATTTAGCTAAATTCTATTACTATTTGCTATACTATGCAATGCATTAGAGGAGAGAATCAAATTCAAAACATAAAAAATAAACTGATTATATTGTCCTGGAGAAATTAAAGTACAGCAAGCTTGCAAAATTATAGCCAAGGCATTAATGTTTCAAATAGGTAGGAATATGTTTAACTTAATTCAGGTAACAGTTATACCCAAACTGAGGATTCAGCATGCTGATAGTTTCCTTGCTTCCTAGAACCATTAAAAGGAAGGAAGGAGGAGACTTTGGGCATTTCTTCTTCTAGTTTATAGCACTTAAATTGTGGCCTCTCTAGCTACAGATGTATAATAGAAGATTATGTTGCAGCTGAAGACCTGGAATTCTGATTCAGTATTTCTGTGTAATAAGAGTGCCAAATAAATAGACTGTACAAATTCTTCTGAAACAAAGAATTTTTAGTACAAAAAATAAAGATATTTGATTTAGATGAACATGGCCACTTAGAATAGTTAAAAGGTAATGATTCAGAAGATGGATGTGATTTCCAATCAGAGATTTAATTCCTGATTTTAGGATAAAAATAGTGATGGTGTCAGAGTAAAGCTTGCATTACCTGATAGAGGAAAAAGCCATTCAATTCTTCTGCCATAGGCATCTGCAATGTTAGTGTGGTTACCAGCCTAAGCCACTATTTGAAGGATGGCAGAAACTTTAAGATGTGGATCCAATGGGAGGAAGATGGGTCATTGGGAATGCACTCTTGGAGGGAATACTAGGACTCTGGCCCCTCACTGGCTTTCTCTTGGCTTCAAAGATGCTGTGAGGTGAACAGCCCTCCTCCATCACAGCCATGAAGTACTGTGCCGCCATAGCCCCAAAGCAGTGGAGATAAACAACCATGGGCTGAAATTTCTGAAACCATGAGTCAAAATAAATTTTTTCTTACTTTTAAGGTGATAATTTCAGGTATTGTGTCAAAGTAGTGGAAAGTTAACAAATTTTCTAGCTTTTTTATCAACTCCTTTTATACACTTCTAAGTGAAATGGGTAAAAGAAAAGCAAAATGATTTGGGTGCCAAGAAAAAGGTAAATGAAAAAATTTGTGTGATTTTCAAACTCACGTCATAACATAAGGGAATATCTACTATTTTAAAAAGGTATGTGTGTTGTTGATGTATTATATATGCATGTGTATAAGTATGCACATATAGATATATAGACACAGAAAGCATCTATAGATATAGCTAGACAGACATAGATACAGAGATGAAATATGGAGATGAATGAGATTTTAATCTTGACATGAAACAATATGTAGAATCATCAAATACAGTGAACCCTCGAGTTATGACTTGCCTGACATATGAACAACTTGGGGGTTATGACCAGAATTTTAGATTTAACTTATGACCAAAGTCTTGAATTATGACCCAAATGCTGTCTGCTACAGCTTCCAGGTGGTCTCAGATACAGATTTAACCCTTAAAGAGTTTTGGAAGGAACATTACATCTTTTTCTGTGTGGGGTTAATTGAAAACTGCTGGGCCAATGTCTCTCTATGGAAACTGAGATCTGTCTGAATGTAGGTAAGAGACTTTGAAGGCTGTGTAGAGGAGTCTGAGCCTTCAATTGATTAACCTGAGTTACAACCAGCCCTCGTGAACAAACTGAGTTCGTAAATCAAGGGTCCACTATATATTTAATTTTTAAATAAAAAGCAAAATGATATACTTTGGGTCAAAATATACACTATTTCAAGATAGAGAAATGTTTTCTTCTTATTACTAATCCAGATGTTTTTATTCAAATTTATCCTGCAACTAGTCAGAAAACACCAATAATGTTGCCAGTTCCAATGGTAACAATATTTACTATTTATGAGATAATCAATAAATTGTTATTGTACCTTTATGGTTCTTACTCCTTAGATCCATAAAATAGGAATAATAATGCGTTACTTAATAAGGTCATAAATGGTTACCTGAGATTTGCATGTGAATGAAATAGAAACATATTAAGTAAAACTACACTTTGTTTCCACTTAAACACATATGAAACATACCATTGACAAGTCCCAAATTATTCTTTAAAAATACAGGATTTTCTTCTACAATTTCAAGATTCAATTCATTCACAATTCATCCATGATATATGCAATGGATTCATTCTAGTTATAATTATTAAATTGGATGATACAAAAAAAAGTGTGGGAAACCCGAAGGAGACATATCTAGTCCAACGTTTTGACACAGTGTAAAGTCTATGTCCATATTATAATGCTAATAAAACCAATACTTCTTCAGTAGAACACTCAAGTTAAGTCCCTCATGAACAATCAAAATACAGTAAGAGCATTTTAAATATTTTAACACAGCTATCAAACATTTACAAATACAGCTGAAAATGCCTCACACTTCAGAGTGGTAGAATTTGCATCATTACTAACATTTTAATGCTGTATTTTTAAAAAATCAAAGACTCCAAAAGTGTCTGTAGAATTATGATGTTATCTGGAGGAGGACCTGAGGGAAGCTGAAGTTCTACCCGGTCTTTAACAAAGGTAACAGTGCTCACGCTAGTTCTGAATAACCTCTACATTACAAAGACTTAAAATTTTCAAAAGTAGCCATGCTCACCTGGTAGCTGACATTGTTATATTTCAGTTCACTTAATATAATTAAGTCTATGTGATGAAGCTAATTATGATACAGCAGCAAGAAAAAGAAAACCTGGCAGTTGATGACATAATAATTGTAGTGTTATTTTTCATGACATGGCAACTGTAGTATTATTTGCAGAAAGACACAAGATATATTTCTTTTTTAACATCAGAAATGTTTGAATCTACAGTAAGAATTTTAAAATGTTACTTTAAAACTTCAAAATAAAAATACAGAAAAAATAGACAAGGGCTGGTTTTACATATCTGTTTTAGCATGTACTAATGCATTTACAGAGGTCAATTTTTCCAATTTGACTCTTCTCCTATTTCAAGATTTTTTTCAAAGCCCTCAAATCTTTTTTACTCTAATTTTAAAATTAATATGTGCCATTACCATTTTCTTAGAAAATGACATCAAATATGATATTCAGCAACAAAAGTACCACCAAAAGCAAAATAAAATGAACTGACTTCATAAAAATTCTAAAAGGGACCTATTAAACAAAGCCTAAAATGAAAATGTGACTTTATTTGTTAAGTAAAACATATACGTATATACAGATGGAAATTACCTTTCTTTTGGTGTGCCAACTCCATGTTTGCCTAGTAGATGAGTATTTAAGTGCTTCTTCATTACAAAAGCAACCCTAAAAAATAAATAAAAGTAATTACCGAACTAAAATTAAACTTTAGTAGAAATTGGTACACAATATATTTAAGGAAAATACTTGTATATTTATTTACAAAGAAACCATAAAATATATATTACAATGGCACTCTTCTTTAAAAACTTGAGTATGGATTAAATATAATTTTTGGAAAGCAAAATAAATTACTATATCTAAACTAACTGACTCATATTTTACTTGGGTATACTGACAGTGACCAGAAGATCACAACAATGACTGCAGCTCTTTAGTCCCTGCTTCCACTGTCAGGTGGTATAAAAGATAAAGCAGTACTTCAATATAACATGCACTGGCCACTCGCCCATCTCATATTTCAATCATGAAATGAGTTTGAGAAAATGTCATTTTATTAAATATTTAAAGAACTATAAAAGAATAAATGAATAGCTTTCATGAAGCTTCCTTAAAAACAGAATAATGATTTGAAGACAGGTTTTTAAAAATGATATAAATGTTTACTGTATCTGTAGTTCAAAAAAAAGAAAACCCTCTGCTTTAGTGCCAAGGAATATCAATAACTAAAACAAACAAAAAGTATTACCTGACATACTATCTTATTTTACACACAAATCAGCTTACTTTAATTCAATACTGCTGACATAAATATGAAATGGACAGAAATCAGCAACCAGTACGTTGTGTACCATTCTTCCACTAAACACGGTACATCAATTTAATTACATCATGTGATTATTTAAAACAATTTAGATCTCATTCAGAAACATCAGACTAAAATAGCTCTCTTGATAAGTGGGGAAAAAAATTTACTGTTGTAACTTTCAGTGTAAAAGGGCTTGCAAACATTTTTGTTAATTATGTATTACAGCTGTCCTTCATAAAGTTAATTACTACTAGCTGAAAGGCAACAGAATCTATTTGCATATATACATGAAAGGCATGACATATGCAAAAATATGATTTTAATTATCATTCTTTGATATGAAGGGCTACAAATCAAATTGGCATGTTATAAGATTCTTAACATTAAACAATGAATTCATCTGGACATGTTTGCACAAATGGGTAACATAAGTACTGTGGTCACAGAAGAGACCTGAGACAAAACCCAAGAACAAAATAATTTCTAAAATTGTGACTGCTTCTCTTCTTTTCATATCTAGTCTATTTTGCTTATTTTCCCAACATATTAGGAAATCTTGACTTTAAGGCAAAAATAATATACAACCATTTTAAATGACTATTACTTCATCATTCAAACAATATAGTTGCATACAATGATAACAGTATTAATTCCTTTTTATTTATTAGGCAATAACAATACACACTCTATGACTATAAATAACTGGTCACATCATCAATCATTAAAATGGAAAGATAATTATTACATGTGAAGAAACAAACTGTGATAATATTAAACACTGAACAAAACGTAATAGTACACAAGCTATTCTGTATTTGTTTCTGCTTGATTTGGACAAAATAAATAACATTTTTCATTCCTGTAAAAAAGAATATACAGTCATAATAACAGTCCATTTAAGTCACAACTTCCCTACTGTCCTCCATTTTACTATAATTAAAAAAACATAAAGCTAATAGCAAAGAGCAAAGGTTAAAAACTCAAAGTTGCAAAGCACAGCTTATTTACATGACCAAGTATAATTTAAGACATCTTAACTCAGAAACCACACTGCAGTTTTTAATAGAAAAATATTTTATTAAGATATATAAGATTTTAAAATTCAACCAAAAATATTATGTAGCACAGAAAAACAAATTAAATGGGGGCAGGCGTAAAATACCATTCCAACATTTGCTGAATATTGCTAATGCTAAATATTTAGAGAAACAACATTTGCTTTTATTATGGGAAAATAGGGAACATTTATAATATGAAAATATCTCAATTTTGTTCAAATACAAAATATTCATCTACAATTTGACTTAAGTACTAATTCTTTATATTTGGTGTCAAGAGAACAGGTAGTGTATAAGTCTCAATGTCATCCTTTGTCAAATCAAAACCAAGCATGACTAACATAAAATTAAAATCCTATATGAACAAAATATTGCCAGCAATTTGTGATTAATGAACATATCCTATCTTTCAGTGCCCTTGAAAATTAAAGTTTTACACATATATTTTTAAATTTTATAATCAAATCAGAAATCAAACAAAATAACCCCTGAAGTAAAAAGCATTCCAAAACGGAAATATCAGCTGGGCGTGGTGGTGCATGCCTGTAATCTCAGCACTTGGGAGCCTGAGGCAGGAGGATCACTGTGAGTTCCAGGCCAGTCTGGGCTACATAGTGAGTTCAAGACCAGCCAGAACTACATAGAGAGACCTTGTCTCAAAAAAAAACAAAAACAAAACTTAAATGTCTTGCTCCTATGAAACACTCATTCCTTTATATTTTCATTCTGTCTCGACATATTGGTTGATCACTTACTGTGTGATAGCCATGGTGAATTCTGCACCTAAATGGACAATAAGATCGTCAAAGCATGTGTTCTTGGAGCTTTCATGCTACAATGATCAACTATACCTGCAACACTCCAACTTCATAGACTCTGCAAATCATTCATGTACCCATACAAGTCACAAACTAAGAATTTGATATTATCCAATGAACAGTTCTAGGCAGCTCTGGTAAACAAGTGAACAAGCAAGAGACCTTACCCTCAGGTAATATAAAAACCACAAAGGGACACAGGGAACAAGGGGGAAAAAAGGAAAATATAAAAATGTTAAATAGCGTTAAGTAGTAGGAGAAAAAAATGAAATAGAGAAGGAGCCTTTAAAATGTCAGTAGGCAGTTGGAATTTTACTGTAAAGGCGCAAGAATGGGACTTGTGTCAATGAGGGGAAAGGTGCTAGGCATGGAAAGAAATGAAGAACAGGGATCCCAGCAGGAGGAAGGGCAACACAGACACCTGCAGGTGGGGCAAGTGGACCACATCATTGTAGTGTGGAAGCATGGAGATATAGCAGTGTAAGGAGGAAAAGTAATTCAAAGAGGGGAGAGAGGGGAGAGGGGAAATGGGAGATTACAGAGGGAAGAAGGGAGAGACAAGACAGAGAGAGAGGAGAGAGAGGGACAGGAGAGACAGAAAGAGAAGAGAGAGAGTGAGAGCTGGCCTATAGGTAAGGGTCATACTCCCATTAGCCATAGCAGCCATGGCTTTTATTCTGACAAAAAAAACCATCATGGGCATCTGAACCAAGAAGTGACTCTTCCAACTTACATTTGGTTTTCGGGGCGGGGGGGGGGGGGGGACCAGGGATCGAACTCGGGACCTTGCGCTTGCTAGGCAGGTGGTGGAACCACTGACCTAAATCCCAGGCCCCCAACTTACATTTGAGTAGGACTCCTCTAGCATAGACAGAAAGAGATAGGTCACTTAACTGTCACTTGTAATAAAGCCAAGAAAATATGGCAATGGAGAAGAGAACTAGACAGAGGTGCAAGCTGTGTTTGTAACTAAAGCTAACCATAATTCCATATGCACTGGAAGTGGAGTCTGACAGAGAAGGGTCAAAGAAAAGTCCAGTGATTGATGGGAGGGAATGAGCTGATTTTAAAGAGATCAGTTGGGGAGATGTTCAATAAGAAATCATAGTGGACATGCAAGAAAAAAACAACCAGGGAGGCTGATTCTTCTGGGCCAGGGCAGGACCCAGCTTAGAAATGTACTCATTGAGCCTATTCCTCTGCTGAGAGCCTGACCATCTGAAGGAACATTAAATGATTTTTTTTTAAGTTTAAAAAATATGATTGGTTGATTGATTTGCAATTATTTGTAACTGCTTGAAATAGCATCATTTAAAATAGTTTTATGTCAAAAGAGTAATACAGTAGCAACATTTACATTCTACTTTCCAATAAATTAACAATTCTTACTTTAACATTTATTTCAAAATAATCATCATATACTATATGATTTAAATTTTCTTCTTTTAGTTCTTTAGGCTTTAACACTGTAAAATTATTTCAATTAAAGAGTTATAGACAATTATCTAACTCATCTATTAAAGTAAATAAAACACAATACCATAAATACAGAACAACAAGTTTGGGAAGGAACAAAATTCCAGAGCCATGACATGCTGGCATCTCCTCACTCACACCTGAGTGTAAGGCAGTGTGTCTACTGCAGCAGCCACAAGTAAAGTGTGGATAAGCCATTTCTCCCATGGCACAGGCAGAAAGGTGACACTGCAACAGGATGCCCTCCTGAGATTTGGCTGCCTTTATTTCTGTTCCCCATCTTTTTCATAAAGTCAGCTGTACCTCACAGAAAGGCATAAGGGATATAGCTTCTAACTACATGGAAATTTTCTGATGAAAAGTCAATCTAGACCACAAAGGTTAAAGTATTTGCTCTTAGAAGTTTGTCTAAATGTGTGTTAGTATATGTGAAAATACACATGGCCAAATCCCTTATCCCTACAATCCTACTGATCACCCTATCATTATCTACCCATATCTCCCAAACATTCCTCTTTTACAACAATGTCAAACACTTCCCCAACTGCTGGGCAGAACACAAATGTCATGGATGAAAAGCTCACTGATCTACACAATCACATAATTGACAGTATCTAAACTCTCATAAAGAAGAGAACAACAAAGAAGCTAATAGGCAGCAAAATTATCTGGCAAAATCTACTGGACAAATAAAAAAACCAAAGTATTTAACACTAGAAACACTTCTAACCTTCTACTTGTTTACCTGAGCTAATTTCTTACACGGTGCTGATCAGAGGCACATTTGTGGCCCCATTAAAAAGTGTGAGCCCAAGTATAAGAGGTCAGCATGACTGAGGCCAGCAGAAAGACAGTATGATACATCTTGGCTCTGCCATTCTACTAGGTATCACTGAGGACATTAAGTATAATCTCAGAGTCCCATTTCCTTCAGACAAAAAAAAAAAACCACCAAAAAAATACTATATAGCAGTTTTATGAGAATTAAAGAAAATAATTTTACAATGCAGCATGGTGGGGGGGGTGGATAGAGGAGATGGATACTAACACATGCTCTCATCAAAAGCACTGCTCTCGTCAAAACCTTGTGGAGATTCAGCAACATCTAAGAATAAAGACAGATGGTCAGTTGAAGGCTTTCAATTCCAAAAAACCTTCATTTTTCTTCGTTGTGTGTGAGGATGTATAACAGCTGAAATGGAATTTCAGTTTATGTAAGATTACCTGGAAAATCCAGGTGCAAAGATCTAAACAATATGCACTTCAGACAATAATACTCATGTGAACAAATCTCTGCTTATATCTCTCATAAAGGTATGAGGGAGATAAAAAGCACTCTAAAATTATGCAATAGCAACCAGCAAAGAATAATGAGCCTTCACACACAAATGTGTTTTAAGAGGAAAACACCACTGACTTCCCAGTCACATATGTTAATATATACTATAAGTCCCAAGAAGTGAGAGAAGATGTGAATATATTTTCTAAGCTTACTGAACCCCTAAATATTTTTGTCATAGCAAACAAATATAAATATAATAGAACTTCAGGGAACAATTTACAAAACATTTATCTTAGTTTAGGGTGCTATAACAAAATACCTCTAAGTAACTTTAAAAGAACAGGAATAAATTGCTCATAGTTCTGAAAGCAAGAGGTCCAGAACAAAGGAGCCAGATGATTCAGGGTCTGATGTGGATGCATTCCTTATAGATGGCACTTTCTATGTGTTCTCACATGATAGAATGTACAACTAGGTTCCCTCAAGGACCTTATAAAAAGACACTAATCTCAATCATAAGGTAAGAACCCTCATGATCAAATCAGCTTCCAAAGGTCCCATCCTCTTAATATTACTATATTGCAGATTAACCATTAATAAGGGTCATGAACTGAAGAAAGCAGATGCCTTAAGAAGCTAAAAAGATTAACTTCTTCCTTTCCTATCTTTACTCCTTTTATTTCTTTCTCTTGTCTAATTGCTGTGGCTAATGTTTCTAGAACTATATTGAATAGGAGTGGTGATAGTGGACATCCTTGATCCTGATTTTAGCATGACAGTTTTCAGTTTTTGACCATTTAGTGTGATGTTTGCTGTTGGTTTTTCATATATAACCTTAATCAAGTTGAGATAAAGACATTCTATTCCAATTTTCTGTAGAATTTTTATCATGAATGGGTGTTGGATTTTGTCGAATGCTTTTCTGCATCTATTGAGATGATCACATGGTTTTTGCCCTTGGCTCTGTTAATATAGTGTATTACATTTATTGATTTACATATGTTGAACAAGAAATAAAAGGATTAAAAATAGGAAAGGAAGAAGTTAAACTGTCATTATTTGCCGACAATATGATACTCTACATAGAGGACACAAAAAACTCTGGCAAAAGACTTCTAGACTTAATTGACAGATTCACTAGAGTAGCTAGATACAAGGACAACACTCAAAAAACAATAGCCTTCTTGTACACAAATAACAGACTCACTGAGAGAGAAATTAGGGAAACAATTCCTTTCACAATAACATCCAAAAAAATGAAATACCCAAATAAAAGAGATGTTAAAAAATAAGGAGGTACATTCTGTAGAGATGGGAAAGGGATAGGAGAAAGTAAGGTAGAAAGGGAGAGTAAAAATAATCAAAATGTAATATGTACATGTTTCAAATCCCCAAGCTGAATATAACTACTAAGTACTGCACACCTGTAATAATAGAAAATTAAATTTAAAAACAAAGACACTAGCCAATCCACATTTTGAAGTTTACATAAGAAAAACAAAGACATATGCTGTATAAATACAAAACTTACATACAAATGTTTAAAATATAATTTCAAATACCCAAAAGCTCAGATACCCATCAAAGGAGAAAGAAAAAAACAAGTGTATCAAGAAACAATGTAATTCTACTGAGCAATAATGAAAACATTAACTATCAATATAAAATACACAACAGAGGAAATCAAAATAGTTACACTGATAAACCAAACACCCAAGAAAAATACACAAAGTGCATCTATCCATTCACAGAGGGCTCCAGAAAATATAAGCTAAGCAACAGTGGCAGAAGCAGATCCTTGGTGATGGGAGAAAAAGGCAGGAAGAATTATAAAAAAACATGGAAATACTTGGCAGTAATAGATATATTTGTTAACTTGCTTGTAATAAAGATTCTATGGAGATTCTACACATGAGTAAGTTTTAAAACTCCTACAAGGCCTGGGGATTTAGCTCAGTGGCACCGTGCCTGACTCACAAGCATAAGGTCCTGAGTTTGATCCCAGGTAACAAAAAAAACACGAAAACAAAAACAAGCAAACAAACAAAAACCTCATACAATTACACATTTAAATGCCTGTGGGGTTTGTTTTGTTTTTTTTGGTACCGGGGATAGAACTCAGGACCTTGCATTTGCAAGGCAGGCATGGTGCCACTGAGGTAAATCCCCGACCCTGATTATACATTTAAATATATACAAATTTGTGCATGTACTACTTCAATAAATGTTTTTTCTCTTAAGTAAGGTTAAAGAGGACATTTACAAAGCAAGTCAATTTATAAAGGCATATCCATGAAAAATTTAACAGAAAACAGTACTATTTCAGGCATTATATGCTAATGTAGGAGAAAGAACCACTTTTAGTTTTTCTTAATACTGTATTTTTGGTGTTTTGACTTGTGGTTTACAATTCTAGAATAACTGAGAACTCAAAAGCTGCTTTGACATGCATATGTCATAATAACAGACTCTTCACCACTGAAGAAATACATATGGCAAATAATTCCTCAATTATAATTTCCTCAATTATGTATGATGTATCTATACTACAATAGAAAGATAAACAGTAAACTTCTTACAAAAGAGTGACAGTGAGAATGTCAAGTAATTATTGGTAAAAGTCGGAGGTTAAAGAACTACAGCTAAAAGCTAATCAAGAAAAATGGTAGGAGGTAGAGGGATATATACTATAAGAAAGCACTTCTACTCTTTTCCTTTCTACAATTATAACTTTCTAACACTTGTTATAAACAGAGCAGTTTCTTACAAAGACAAGGAATTTGACTTTCTAAGAGAAATTATGATGAAAATGTGAACAGAAAAATTTGTAGAAAGAGATTGTTTCTAGATTTCCCATTTTACTTGATATCTTTTATACACTGATGGTCAAATGTATGATTTGTACATTGTTTAAAATTAAAGTAATTACCAAAAAATGTACTAAGTGTAAGGGATGGATGTGGTTCATAAATTTTTAAAGTACAGACATGAAAAGAACTAAGAAGTTTCTTGAAATTATAAAGTGGCAACCAAACTACACAGAAGATGAAGCAAAAGACATTACCTATAGTGCTGTTAAATTGAAATCTAAATTACATAAAGGGGAAAAATGTGTGCCTGGGGAATGAAAAAAAGCATATATCAATATTATTAAAAAGATCTAACGGCTAACTATTACTTTGGATAGACTTCTATGAAATACATAATATTAAATTTTATAATAACAAACCAAGTAATCAATATTTTCTAAAAATATATTTTGTGGAAAATATCTGTGCTAAAGGTTATTGGAAAATGCTAATATAAACTATAAGTTCATTTCACTGGGGAAGAAGAAAGATGAAAACAAGCACAAGTATAAAACATGTTCAAGTGCTGAAGGGATACCACAAAATATGTTTGTCATCCATGAAACACAGCAAAAACTATTTCCAACAAAAAATTTACAATGTCCCTTTACTACCCTAAAATTGAATTAATGCATAATAAAATCTACCAAAACACAAAAATTCAAAAATCAATAAACTACTCTAGTAAATATAAAATAAATTTAAAAGAAGAAATTTAAAGAGAAATAATTTATATTCTGACAAATAAAAGGTTGGATAGTACATGGAAGAATTAATGAGTTTTAGGTCCTTGCACCTACACACAATGTAATCACCATGACAGGAAGGAATACCAGGAGAATGAAATAAGGGCCTCCAAAAATCTGTTCCTTCCATACAGAAAATGTGAACTTTTTAGGAACTTTGGAAATTAACAAAAGACGCCCCCCTCAAAAAAAAAAAAAAAACAAGAAAGAATTTCCATTCACAAAAACTAGTTGAATTCTGACAGAATCAGTAAGCTCTATGGCTATTTAGCTCATTCCAATTCTATCCTCTCCATAGCTCCATGGGGCCCTTTAAAAACCAACAAATTCATATTTACAATGGCTTTCAATACAATGGGTCAAACAGGTTTGAAAGTCACCAAAAACCTTCCTCACAGAAAAATTCCACTAGGTGGGAATTTCACCAAAAAGCTCTATTCTCATGGTTTGTCATTATTAGATGTGATTTACAACTCACTCTATCCACAGGGAAAGTGTCTGGGATGCGGGTGATAAAAGACAGTGCTTAATATTCCAGTTCCAGTAAAGAGGCTAACAACAACATTTAAACAGAAAAATGAGAATGAGTCACAGAGGTTTTGAAGAGCTCCAACACATTCCATGAATCTAAAATCAAGCACACATTCATAGGACTGAGTGAATGTCAAGAGCAAATTCTAAGAAGACAACAAATTTTCCATCTTGTCCTTGGCTCTCACATTGAACCTTAGCATAAGCAGAAAGTGAAGGTAAAGGTAGAGATGGCGAAAGCCTGGTGGAGCAATAAAAACATACCACACTGCAACAGAGCCCCATAACACTGCCCTGGGAAAGCACTGGCTCAAGATTCAAATGAAAATTTTGTTTTTGATAAAGTGAAATAAGCCATGACTTCCTTGGCCACATATGACAGAGAAAATAGACTTTACAGAATTAGTTCAGAAAATCAAAAACAATCATGAACAATAATAAACAACAATAAATACAAACCCTGGAGAGAGGGATTCTAGCTTCAACAGTGATCAAATTATATTACTAAAATGTGTAGTTTCACAAAAATGCACATCAGATATGCAAAGTAATAGGAACATCAGGTTTATGCAGATGGGAAAGCAGAAAACAGAAACTACTCCTGCCAAATCTCAAACAATGGAATTGCCATACAAACACACCAAATCAACTATTATAATAAGCATATTCAAAGAACTGTAAGAACTAGAGCTAAGTAACATACTCTTGCATCAACAAAACCAGAGTATCAATAAATGGGTTTTTTAAAGAACCAAATACAAATCCCTTGGAGTTGCAAAGTAAATAACTAAATGGGAACTTCAAATGGAGTTCAAAATAGATGTGACTTGCCAATAGTATTTTTGAAAAACGTAAAAATTAGTGAACATACAAAAAGACATTTCTATCCAATTTGCAAAACAAAATGAAAATGAAAAAAGAACTTAAAGAAAAGGAAGATGAGGAAAAGGGGAGAGAATGACCATACCTCAAACAACTGTAGAAAACAACATCAGAAAAATACCATCAAGTGTCGATCAAGAGTTCCAAAAGAAAGTAAAGAGTTAAAAAAAAAAAAAGTATAGGAGAAATAGTGGTGGAAAATTAAAATTTGAGGAAAAACTAGACTAAACATCAGGAGCAGGACAAAAACAAGCAGATCCATAGCTAGATTTAACATAGTCAAGTTACAAAAAACCAAACACAAAAAGACAACCATGAAAATAGTAACAGAAAAGCTATTCACTTATTATAAGGCATACCCAGCAAAATTAAAATCTGACTTATGCTCAAAACTATTCAAGTCAAAAGGAAATGGAATGGCATATTCACAGTGCTGAAAAAAAAGGCTGTCAATAAAGATTTCTGTATCAGCAAAGAAGAATAAATTAAGCCTGCCACATCCAGCCCATGCCAGGCACATCCCCAGGACTGAGGAGAGAGGTCCCGGGTCCCAGGGAACCCGCCCCATCCAGGCTGCTTCGACAGAGGTGATCCACTTAGCTGCGCGGGTGCCTGCAGGACGACCCACACACACACACTCCTCTGGCCTCTTGGCTGTACCACCACCTGATTCCACACTACAAAGACACAGGGGACACCAGACCACCAGACCACTGTACTAGGTAAGTTGGAGTCATCATCACCTGCCATCAGAACACCTGGACTATCTTCAGGGGAAGGGCAGCTGGAACCTCCAGTACAACCTTGCAGAGCTCAACCCTGCAGGAGGACAGGGAGCTCAACTTGGGACTTGCAGCCAGAAATCTGCCTGAACCTCACGGGTCTGCGACTGGCTGGCTGAGACTCATTGACTTATATCTGCACACTGCTGCCCATGTTGTCTACTGTGAAGGCAGAGACATAACCTGAAGGAGGCCCTTCATTTCCATGTTTATTCTTTATCTCCAAAATT
Organism: Heterocephalus glaber; assembly: GCF_000247695.1. Next base: position 5,915,083 of record NW_004624806.1, read on the forward strand.
GCTATTATTGGTTCGGGTTTTTTCCTCTCTTATTTTTAATTTTTTTTCCTACTCCTTGCAAATTTTTGTTTTCTCTTCTTTTTTTTCTTCTTTCTTTTCTCTTTCCTTTCTCTCTCTCTCTCACTCACTCTGTTGCTGTCCCTCATTGTTCTTCATCTGCCTATTTGTTCCTGTTCTGGCCCTAATTTGGATTTCTCCTTTATTCTTCTTTATTCTCTTTTTCCTTCTCTCGCCTGTGTCCTCAGGCCTCACTGCTAACCTTCCCCTATCCTTTTACCTATCTATCCCTACCTCCCCAACTCCTTCTAAGTCCCCATCCCAAAGGGTAAAGTTGCTATATTGAAGTGTTTATTCACTATAAACATATGTTGGGTTGGTCCTCGATTTTGATTTAAAATCAAAATTGCACAGTTAAAGGAGACAGATTAATAATGATCACAAATTTTCATTTTTCTAAGATGTACTTGATGCTATGGTGTTACTGATTGTATCACTTGGGCTAAGGTGCTGTGATTAATCTAGTCAGTGGTCCTTCCTGGTATAATGAAAATAAGATAGCCTCAGAGTCATTAGAGACTCAAAACCTAAAGACCAGCTATATCTGGAAGACACCTCTGAGAAGCAATCATTCCATAAGGGTTCTAACTAAAACAACAAAGATATTTGCAATAAGCAATTTCGAAGAATCAACCCAGGAATTAAACCAAGGACAGTACCAAAAACAAAAATGAGAAAACATTTTAAGCAAGGCCCAAACTCAGACTTGCACCCCACCAAGGGTAAAACTCTGGGGAAATGAGGTGGAATAGTCTGATAATCAACCACCTGGACACCCTGAAGTGACTGCACAGGAAGTAACAAAACAGATGAATGAGGCTTTAGAAAAAATCAAAGCAGAAATAATCTCCCAGATAACTACAGAGATGGTGAGCAGAGTGAAACACATGATTAGAGGATCTAGAACAGAAACAGATTAAAAAAAAAACAGATGAGCTCAGAAACATACTGGAAACCATGAATGCGAGCATAAGAAAGAAATGGAAACCATGATTTCCCAAGATAAGAAAGAAATGGAATCCATGAAACAGATTCAAACAGATATTCAGGAGATTAAAAACTCCACTGAAAGCATGTAGAGCAGATTAAGGGAATCTGAAGATAGAATATCAGATATAGAAGACAGGATCATGGTTAAGGACCATGAAAACAGAGATTTCTTAAAAACTGTAAGGGACCACAAGAAATCAATCCAGCAGCTAATAGATGATGCAAAGAAGAACAACATAAGACTGATAGGAGTCGGAAGTGCAGCCTTGGCGAGCGCTATGAGGAGGTGGTGGCCCTGGAAGGTAATAAATCATCATTACTCAAGATGGCTTCAGCACCTGAACCTCCAACATTTAAAAAGGAGCTGCCCAAAGAAAAAGACTTTCAAAACCCAGGACTCAGACGGGTGCACACAACAACTTTATTTCGAGCCATAAATCCAGAGCTCTTCATTAAACCTAACAAACCTATAATGGCTTTTGGATTGGTATCCCTTTCACTTTGTGTGGCTTATATTGTTTATCTATATGCAACACAACAGAATAAAAAGGACCTCTAGAGTCACACAGAACACGCCGAATCACCCCACTGCAGACAGGCAGGTCTGCCCACACCCTCCCAAAGTCCCCAGTCACAAGGAAGACGCTGAATCACCCCGCTGCAGACAGGCAGGTCTGTGCACACCCTAACGAGGTCCCGAGTCCACGGAACACGCCAAATCAGCCCGCTGCAGACAGGCAGGTCTGTGCATGCCCTACCAAGGTCCCAAGTCAAGAGGAACACACCAAATCAGTCTGCGCCCCAGCAACAATCCACTGGACCCCGACCCCTGCTCCTGTGTACATCCACCCAGTTCCACACTACAAAGACCCAAAGGACACCAGACCACCAGACCAAGGTACTGAGTCCCACGGCTCCCTGCCCACAGGTAAAGGCTTCTGAGCCGCCATCCCACTGCTCCTGGTCCAGAGGAAGGGACTTCCCAGTCACCATCACTCCCGCTGCGCTCAGCCTAGACATAAGGGCTTTTGGGTCACCTTCTGTCCCACTGCGCCTGGCCCAGAGGAAGGGGCTTCCTGGCCACCATCCCTCCCACCG